>LYNE01002878.1:29766-47699 GCA_001662545.1 Rosa x damascena
TTTAACGGCGTACACCAAAATGAAATATTGGAGCAAACTTGATACACCATTCTGATAGTTTTGAAAGTTGGTACACCAAAATGTAGAATGACTTAAAGTTCATACACTATTTGTGATATTTTCCCCACTATATATTTATAAACCTGTAATGTCATCATGAAAAACAACACCATAATATTTGTTATTTAGTAATTTTTATGAGGATGTTATAAAATGAAGCCTCTAACGGCCTCTTTTCTTTAGTTTCACATTTTAGCTTTGTATAGGCTATCGAAAGACCAACTCCCTATCATATTTATGGAATAGCAGAACTCTAATTTTTTTTTTTGCTTTTTATAATTTATTATTAAGTTGAATATTTCATTTCTAGGTCAAACTTTCAAAAAGAGTGTAAACTGTGGGAGCCATACAAACTTTAAAATATAATATAAAGTAAATAAAACTTGCTCGAGTTGGTTTTATAAGATTTTGGCTGATTTAACTAAAGAGTTGCTCTGTTAAAAGTTGGGGACGTCAAGGAAATAAATATTAGAACCCCTATGGGTCTGAATGGGATAAGTTGGAACCTGGGGGTCTTCTGCAGGAACTTGAGTTACTTCGCTAGTTCACTATATGTGTATATCTGTTAATAAATGGAAAGGTACCGGTGGGAAGAGGATAGGATACGAAGGGCCTAGAATTTGGCTCTGCTACAAGTGGCACGCATGAACCAGTCCACCACCACATTGTGTAGTCACTGGTTTTGTAATCTTCCGATGGTGTGGGTGCCATCTTTGATGCCATTTCCAGAGCTTGTGTACAAAGTACAGAATCAGAAAGATCACTTTTGAGAAATAATATCTTCGGGTACAAGAAAGAAATAATATCTTTGCCATAGGTTGGCTATAGCTCTGCGTGAATGATTTTCAGTTTGGCTGAGAGAATAGTGCAACGTCTTCCTTCGTATTTCTTCTGCAGAAAGCCAAATCAGAAACAGCTTGTTCTACGTACGTGGAACGTGCATGGAATCTGATAGGTCGACAGCACTTGTTCGAGTCTATGACTATGCCACTAAGTTGTTTTCGCGTGTTAAAATCAAGATTTGAGTTTCGATTTTAGTGAAAAATTTCAATAAATATCAGTAAATGCTATTCAAATGGATTTGTTATTCCACACATATAATGTTAAAAAAAACAAAATAATGGTAATCAGATACTAGTTTACTAAGAGTAAATGATTGAGGCGCTAGAGGCCGATGCTGAAGTGATGTATTTTTCCCTTTGAAGACAGAATAGTTTTATACACACCCTCAATTACTTAATGGACACTCCCTCTATTTTTTTTATCATCAAACTTTCATCTATACCACTCCTCATTATTAAATACATAAAAATAAAGAAGAATTCACAAAAACAAAATAAGAATTAATTGAATTATATATCAAAATTTTAGATTTATAGGTTAAATTTTATCCTCGTCTTCATGATACAATCAACCTCTCTTCAAGATCATACATGAACGTTAATGACAGATGAAATAATTGTAGTCCACATGAACAATTAGCAAGCAACCAAATCCATGAGGCTCTATACCAAGAACAATTGAAAAAATTCAAAATCAATGCTTATTGGTAGGCTGCTGTTACGTAAGGGTTCAATGTTGTTGAAAACTACTGCTCTCAAGAAATTGCTCAATGATCTCTGGAAACCGTTGGCGCCTTGGCATTTGGTTCCGCTTGGGAAATGATATTTTGACATTCACTTTGCCACTGAGGATAATCTACAACAAGTTTGGGGAGGGGGTTGCTGATGGTCTCTTCAGACTATCTCAATGGAAGCCGGATTTTGTCCCAAGGGATGTCACTACTAGCAAAAGCCTCACAGAATACATAATTTTTTCTGTATTTTTGCTTCAAATAATACGAATAAGGGTATCTAAAACTCATTAGGTACCGTGCAGCCACAGAATGAAAAAGAGTATTTTCGATCTATAGCAAGTTCTACTAACCAAAAGCCACGTTTAGGACTTCAGTATCTCCCTTTTTTCTACTTTATTATTTTGTGTTAATTTTTTTTTCTCACTCCTCATTTGTATTTTTTTTAATGTTTTATTTTTTATTTTTGTATGTTTAATTATCAAAATATAATTTTTTTATTATCTATATATTTTCATTTATACAATTTTTTTAAAGTCCATTATTTCTTTTTTATATATCCTCCCACATACGCATGCACAAATTTGTGTCAGATTTTATGGTTTAAGCCAGGATTACTGGCACCCCCAACACCTGATGGAGATTCTCCTGGAGTGGGTACTCTATTGCAACTGGATAAAGCTACAAACGAGCATGAATTTGGATATTACGCGAGAGTGTTGCTTGATGTAGATGTTGCTAGCGACATGCCTTCTTTATTGATGGTGGAGCGGGAGACTCATTGTTTCCCCATTGAGGTTGTATATGAGAATAAGTGCACCAACTGTTGATAGGACCCGTCTCAAATTTCACTGTGAAATCCGAGGTAGCCTTATGGGGCCCACCTTAGGAATAACTCTACCAAAAATTTGGCAGAGTCACCCCTAAAAATGGACACCCAAAACCTATAGAAACATATTCACACTTATAATAAACCATCTTTATTCTCCGGGAGCCACCCTACTTCCCAAAACCAAACAACTCCACAAATTAGAGTATCCAAAAATCCAAATATCTCGATTTTACTACCAACTCATAAATACAATATTTATACAACAATCCTATGGTTATCAGAGCAGTCTAAAGACAGGAGAAAAACGATAAACAAAGTAGGTTAACAAGTAACCTATGTATGATAGATGGCAGCGGTGGTGCTAAACCTCAACTCCTAAATCTAAACAGCTACACTGCGAACTGGGCATTTGAAACCAAAGGACCCAGGGGAAAACATATAAAAATGTTAGCGTGAGTGGACAAAAATAAATAAATAATTAAAAAGAAAAGAGATTTTATATTTTCCCACATTTAGTCCTTTAAAAACCCGATGCATGCAACAATTAAGGAAAACAATCCTAATGATGTGCAGCTCAAGAAAATAAGACCAGCCCCGCTAGTAAACAAAATCGGACTAGCCTCGCTAGTCAAGTAACAGTAGAGTATGGGGAAGAAGTCATCACCATACGAGTAATGGAGCCTCCCAGGCTCTTAAGCATCCTATGCTCTGCTCAACTCACCCACAAACACAGAGTAAGCGGGAAGGAGTACTAATAGGCTAGCTAGCAATAATATAAATAAAACGACCCAGGTATGGTGGATTAAAAATCCATATGAAAACCGAAAACCAATAAGACTTCCCCAAATCTCACAAATAAAAGCTCGAGTACAATCCCCAACTGTACTCGGAGAATCGCATGATAAATCACATGAAACAATGACGTGTCCCACACGCCAAAATGATATTCTCAAGTCCATCAACAAATGAATATAATTTCCTCGAAAATCTCATTTTCGAAAGCCTTTCAAAAATCTCAATATCGACGAATAAAAATAAAATGTTTAATTTCAGAAATCACCTTAGAAAATAATTCGTCGAATATCAACATAAATCATATCCGTAAATCATGATGGAAATCCAATCAATAAACCAATTATAATGCAAAACCAATAATGTGTTCGATAAATCGAATAAATCAATAATTCAAAAAATATTCACATGCATCATTTAAAATCAAACGTCCACTCACAGTATAAGGCTAACGCAGTACCCAAGCGTAAGGATCCTCGTCGAGCGATGGGTTGATACCTCATCATGTACACAATTATATTCCGTAAACAACAATTCGACAAATAAATATGATTCTAAAACGAAACCCGAAACCGCACGTAAAACAACATCTCTATTACTTCTCCAATTCAACCCAAACTTCACCACTAATATCAATCCGATGATTACAGTATTCCATAGCCGAAACAAAGGAAATCTGAAGGTCGCATTTCCATAAATTGAATTCCAAAAGTCCAGACTTCAGAAATTCGCAATCGATATCAAACTTCTCCAATTTTCACCAAAATCATATCTACAAAATCTACAACTCATACATGATTTAACTAGCCAAAAACAGGAAGTAAAGCTCTACCCTACGGGCCTCTACGTGTCACCCACATTGGTGGCGTGTGGGCCTCCACCTCCGGCCACCAAATTTCATGTACAACATCATCTCAACATTTCCAACAACTTTCTCAATTGTGACAAAGTCATAAAATACCTTAAAGTGGCCGGAAACCAAGCAAACCCGAAAAACCAGACGGGGAATAGTGCAGAAAATTTCACAACTTGATTTCTCCTTCCACGCTTCGATCTGGGTTATGAAACTTGGAAGGATTCACAGGTGTTCCAAGTCGCTTCTAATGGACCTGGTTTTGCCGATGGAGGTGGCCGGATTCTAGAGAAATCGACCTTGACATCTTTCTGCAACAGTGAACTTCTAGGCCTTGGTTCTTCATTTTCCGACCACGACACAGTGCTCCACCACCATAGAAGAGTCGAGGACAGGGAGAGGAATCGAATGGTGGCCGCGGCTAGCCCCTAAGTGGCTGGACGTGAGCTCGATGAAGGTGAACAGTAAACCGTCGAAGAGAGGGAGAGAGAAGAAACACGGGGAGGAGAGTGGAAGGAATAAAATTACCCAGGGGTAGGTTCTGACCTATCACAGTGAAATTTTCGATTTTATACCAAATTACCATGAACAATAATTTTTGTTTTTCACTTGTAACTTTTACATAAGAACTCCAATTTCATTGTACCACATGTCCACTGACTCGGTTTAACGTCCTTTACTACTTTAATGAAGAAAATTTTCTCAAAAACTTATCCAAACAAAAAGTCAACTTTTAGGGCCATTAAAAGTATCGAAAAATGTAAAAAGTGAAAGTAGTTGTCGTTTACCGTCCAAATGACCAATAAACCTGTAAATTTAGGTTTGGAATGTAACAACTGCGGTATGGTTGGGCACATTGCATATTTGTCACGCCCCTAATTTTTACCAAAAAAAAAAAATCGAAATATAATCGCATAATTATACATGCGTGATGGTTCAGCCGTCAATACAAAATACTTGAAAAACTTTTTTCCTTTTAAACTAAGTACAAACTGATGTCCTGAGCCCACTATGTCAATACAGACCTGCTCCATAGAGTTATATATTACATAAGTTTATGAATTAAATTGCCACAATAAAATAAAACGTAAATGCTCCTCGGAGCTTACTACATAACGGAAGTCTTATCAACGGTAAAGTCACAAAAATGGCTTCCTACCATAAAGCTGCAATGATGCTACCTCAACTTCAGCCACAATTATTCTAACATGTAGGATTAACCCCTACACCATTGAATAGTGCACCGGGTTGCCACACAACAAACCCGGTAAGCTTATGAAAGCTTGTATGAGTAATTTAAAACAACCACTAACAACTCACACCTTGATTCCTTACGAACACGTAATAAAGGAAAACAACTCACACCTTGATTCCTTACGAACACGTAATAAAGGAAAACAACTCACTTTTTGATTCCTTTCAAAACATAACAAAAGAAAGCAACTCACTCCTTGGTTTCTATTAATACAAAATAAAGAAAGCAACTCACACCTTGATTTCTTCTAAATCGTAAATAAGGAAAACAACTCACTCCTTGATTCCTTAAGCATAAACTCATGAGTTAGATATAACCTCGCTCCGTTACCCCCTGAGTTACACTAGCAGTCAGACTAGAACTCTAACTGAAATCATAACCACTCGTCAGGCCAAATACATGATTACTCGATATACTGCCTAAGGTCACCATCTGACCTTAATTCCTTGGACCTCTCAGTGCCTCGGAATAAAACATTAAATAAGTCGCACAGGACTCAAAATGTTACACAAATCTCAGTGCTTTTCAAAACAATAGAAATAAATCATTTCCCTAACATTTGTTTTCCGAAAAGCCACACCACAAAACAATAAATGAGCATAATCATGTATATTGTTTTCATCAATAAACAAAAACTACCAATACATATATATTTCATGTAAATATATATATATACATAGTCATTCACTTAGGAATGCCTACTATTACCAACTATAGTTTGCAGTTAAATAAATAACTCTCAAAACGATAAAGGTAACTTCGTTCGTAAATGAACATTGTGAGATTACTCACCTTGAAATTCCCACTGCATCTTCAATACAGAACAAAGCAGCACAACCACAAAATATTCATCCAAGAATACTTCGTCAAGTACCTAATTACATATGGTCTCAACTTAGTAATGAATCATAAGCGATTTAAGTTCGAAACCCTCGTTTTGAACTAAAATCCCCAAAAGTGACGCCAATCGAGGCGAAACCACATCCCAGACCACCCAATGTCTCCGAAATACTTCTACGATTGATATGTCAAAACCACAAGTCGATTGGATACTCAAATCCTCACAGATCGAATAATCAAACGATCCGAAACCGTAAAAATCATAACATATTCATACGATCTCCAAAAATTACGTATTATATATGGAAAGGCTTGTATCGATGAGTAGATGATATATAAATCCAGAAACTGTCCCTTACTTGGCCGGAACTCCGCCACAGGCGGTGGTACAACCACCACCAACAATGACTCAAAACCATCTTAATCCAACCGTCCAAAATGTCAAAAACACCAAATAGAACAACTTTAATACCTGGGGTTCAAGCCAACTCGGCCTAGATCGCGGTCACAAGCTAAGGATCACTGTTCATCGTGAGTTGATCAGATTCCAATGTGAATTGATCAAAACTACAACCATGGATAGATTGAGGAGGCTCCTACGAACTCAAAACATAAAGTTTGAAGCCACGACGTCGCTGGAGCTAGGATTTCCGACCGGGTCCAACTGTACTGAAATTCGTCTCCTTCTAGTACTGCGCATGGTGCAAATCATTGCTAGAGGATGTCACAGGGAGGAACGCACAGTGGAGGTGAAGAAGTTTATCCATGTTTCAGGGCTGGAGGTTGCTGGAAAAGTCGGGTCATGTGATGCCCCAGAAATTCGTATTTATTTTCCAAGGATTTTTTGGAACTTAATTTAGTGATTATCAGATAATTTCGTGGCTCGTGGATGGAGCGGAAGTGTTTCAGGCGAATAATTATTAAGGAAGCGTCATTTTAGGGGGAGGCGCAAGGATTGACTTTTTATTAGTTGGGTATCTCTAAAAATTTACTTCACGAAAGTCAAAGAGCGTGTCAATACGAGTTCGTGGACATGTGGAACGTAGAAATCGGAGTTCGTATGAGAAAGTTATGAGCGATTGAAGTTTGGGGAAATTTCTATAAATATAAGAAAATCCGAGATTTTTTCATAAATCCCAAAACTTCCGAAATTTCCATTTTCTTCCCTAGATTCTCTCTGTTCTCTCTCCTCACTCTGTGCGACCCAACCCAGACCTATCTCCGTTTTCTGGCCACTAGCAGCGGCGGACCCGGCTTGGACAGACGCGCCTCAGCCTCCGTCGTCGATCCCTGGTGTTGGTTTCACTGGTAGAACACCTCAGAGGGAGATCGAAGGCCTTCAGTTGTACGATTGGGACCCGACCGGTTTCCGATCTCCGGTGACCTCCTGGCCGATTTATTCACGGTTCTGGGATCGTCTCTTCCTCTTGATCATCCTCATATTTACCTTGTTGGACGATTTTGCGTGAGGAGTGAAAGATCAAGGTTTGAAAATCAGCGGTTCTGGTTGGATCTGGATTCTTGACCAGACGGCCGAGATTAATCCAACTTCCAAGTTTGATCTAGGACGATCTAGACTGAATCTCACTTAGCTGCAGGTATGGAAGTTGCTCATCTCTTAAATTTGAACAAGTTTGTAGTTGACGACTTTTGCATCGGAGGTGGTTGACCAGGCGTTGACCGCCACTGTTGACCATACGCTGACCCACCGCTTGTGGTGGCGCGTGACGGAGATTCCAGCGTCCTTTTTGTGTTCTGTTTTCATTTTATTTATCTATGCATCGATACGGTCGTTTTGATATATTATATGGTCAATTTGGAGAAAGTTGATGCATGCTGGGGTTTCGGTTTTATGAGTTATCTTCTGTGTGCAATCCTATAGGATCCCAACGTTGGATCTTTGTTTAATTTTGATAGAATGATCCCAAGGGCGATCTATGAGAATCCGACTATTGGATCGTCGTTTAAGTGTGTTATGAATAAATTGCTAAGTTAGGGTTGTACTTGTTTATGTGATTGACGGCTTTTGGTTGGGCGGACAATTGTGATTGTGATTTTGGGCTGTATTGAAGACGCAGCTGGATTTGAGGTGAGTAAACCTTACGGTGTTTCGGTCGATAAATTAGTTATGTTTAATTTAGTAGATTTAATTGTTAGCATGCAAATCATAATTATCAAAATAAATTATTTGCTTTAAAATATATGAATTTGATCGACAACGGTTCATGGGTAAGTTAAAACATGGTTTTGATATAAAATGATTTTTGAGTAGTTAATTTGTAAACTATAGTTGATACTACTGGTCATTCCTGCGTGAATGACTACATATATATATATATATATATTTATATACGTGGAATATATATATTGATTGGCGTGTTATCGAGTGATGAGATGATCGGAATGGATTGATTATTATTCAAGCTTTTATTTCCGCACGCACGATGTTGAATAATGAATTGTTGAACATGTGGTGAGAAAGCTATCCTGTATGTTGCGAATTTTGGATTTAGGGTCGACGTAGTGACCGGTATGAAGGAATCGGATGCTCTAATCTTAGGCTGATGAGGGGCTACGATTAGTTGAGGGAATCGGATGCTCTAATCATAGGCTGATGAGGGGCTACGATTAGTTGAGGGAATCGGATGCTCTAACCTTAGGCAGATGATGGGCTACGATTAGTCAATCTTAGGCTGATGAGGGGCTAGGATTAGTTGAGGGAATCAGATGCTCTAACCTTAGGCGGATGACGGGCTACGATTGAGGTGACGATGTCGAGTTTTGAAATAAGTTATTTTGTGGGATGGTGTATTTAGAGTTGAAGGGTGAAGTCTTTGTTTTAGCATGAGTTGTTGATTTCTTTAATTAATTTCCTTTTTCATTTTTATTGTTTGGTTTCTCTTTCTCTTCTATGATTGATTTTTAAGTAATCTCCTGAACTAAATTTCTACGCAGGGATTACTGCTTTTTGTATTGTTTGTTTTAATGTAATTTCCTGAACTAAACTTTACGCAGGAATTGCTATGATTTGAATTTTGAGATTTTAGGTGATCTCATGAACTAATTTCTATGCAGGGATTACTAATTGTTTACCTAGTGTGATTGTATGTTTGGTTGTGCTTTGTGGAGTTAAATGTTGTTGCTTTAATTTATCTCACGAATTGAGAAATTATAAGCATGAATGACGTGAGTCATTTTAATTGAGTTTACTCATACGAGCTTAAAAAGCTTACCGGGTTTGTTGTTTGCAATCCCGGTGCACTATTCTATGGTGTAGCGGTTATTCCTGCAGGTGAAGACCACCAGGGCTGAGTACGATGGTGTGGAGTGCAGCAGTGTTAGGTTCATAACCTATTTTGTTAGTGTACTATTGTTTTTGGTATGCTCCTTGTGAGCGTGTACATTTGTATATTAGATCTCTCGAGTTTTGTATACACTTTTTGATGTGATATGGGACTTAAGTGATCGAGTCTTTATTAACTTATAGTTATTACTCTGAATTATTTGAAAAAGTTTCTTGTAAATTTAAAGTTGGTTTAATTATCGCGTTTCGGATTCGAATATCTTTATCCGAAATTCGGGGCGTGACAGTTTGGTATCAGAGCATAAGGTACATATTTGGTGACAATCAATACTACTCGAGTGATGACCCGTCCGCAGCGGATCCCCATCCTATACTCTTCGGTATTGATATAGTCATTCGGTTTGTGGAGTGCTAGGTGTTGTCACGAACGCTAGGGTCTCTTAGGAGCTTTGTGTGCCCTCCTTGTGTTAGTGTCTTGGTATGCATGGTCTTTTATTCAACTTATACTTGTGTTTAAGTTTTATACAAGTAGTTACCAAGTGTTGCTATGCTTCTCAGGTGATGGATCCTCCGAGATGCAGAGCTCGAGGCCGAGGTAGGCCCCGAGGAGGGGGCAGAGCTAGGGGTGGAGGCAGGGTTCCTCCTGCGGAGGAGTTCTATGAGGAGGTACCGTATGTTGTACCTATTCCACCTGTTGTGGATGTAGTAGATGTCGTTCGACTAGAGCGACTGGTGAAGGAGATTACTAGGCTTGGAGCGGTTCCTTTCCAGGGCGGTATAGACCACATGTTGGCTGATCAGTGGACCAGGAACATGGAGAACTACTTCCGGATGGTCGTCTGCACCGACGTTGAGAAGAGGGAGATAGCTACCTTTCTGTTCCAGGATGAGGCATGAGTATGGTGGGAGGGCATAGAGAGGACTAGAGATGTGACCACCATGAGCTGGGTGGATTTTGTTGTACGTACTCTTCTGTGGGAAGTACTTCCCGGCTGTAGTGAGGGAGCAGTTAGAGGTGGAGTTTCTTGCTCTAACTCAGGGGGATTTGAGTGTTAGAGAGTATGAGGCGAAGTTCTCGCTGTTGTATCGCTTCGTGAGGCCAATGGATGCTGTGAGCTTGGCGGGGAAGTTTCAGTGAAGGCTGGAAGCTTCTCTCAGGCATGCTATTGTACCCCTGGAGTTGACTAAGGCCATGGCACTTGAGCAGGACACCCAGCTTCACCAGTATGAGTTGGCAACTTCGACTTTGGAGGATTCCCGGAGAAGGGGAAGGGCAGTTGTTGAGACCAGTGATGGGAGGGACAGACATGATGGGTCCTAGAAGAGATAGCAGACTCATCATCAGGCTCCATCTAGAGTGGTAGCTGCACCTGTTAGGGCTGCACCTATCAGGCAGGTAGCACCAGCCGCACCTCTTAGATGTTACAACTACGGCGAGTTAGGGCATATTTCCAGAGAGTGCACGAGGCCCAGGGGCAGGGTATGCTATAGATGTGGACAGGCAGGACATTTCGCCAGAGAGTGTACCCGACCTCAGGATGGCGGGTAGGGGAACCAGCAGAGATTGTTGCCTCCAGGTCAGGCTAGAGTGTTTGCTATCGGTCAGTGAGGTGTAGGGGCAGAAGGTACTCTATCTAATTTAGCTTATTTTGCTTGAGTGATGTGTGATGGAAGAGTACTTCTTCCAATATGTGGTGTTGGATAGGGTTTTGCATGATATCTATGGTTAGACGTTTGCATGTGGAATTCATATTATTGTAGGTCTTGTTTAGTGATGCATGCTCTAGGTTGTTTTGAGTTGAAGTGAACTTGTAATTGTTGGGGCTGCATGATTGGTGGAATGATACAGACACTGTTGTGATAACAGGATTCGAGACTTTTGTGTAGTCTGCGCATAAGTTGCAGTTTTGTCGACTTGTTTCAATTTTAGTAATGGTGGAGATTCGATTGTTTAGGTTGGCCGTACCATCTGCTTTCTTTAAGGGGGGTAGAATGTGATGCCCCAAAAATTCGCATTTATTTTCCAAATTTTTTCTGGAACTTAATTGAGTGATTATCAGATAATTTCGTGGCTCGTGGATAGAGCGGAAGTGTTTTAAACGAATAATGATTAAGGAAGCGTCATTTTAGGGGGAGGCGCAAGGGTTGACTTTTTATTAGTTGGGTATCTCTAAAAATTTACTTCACGAAAGTCGTAGAGCGTATCGATATGAGTTCGTGGACATATGGAAATCAGAAATCGGAGTTCGTAAGAGAAAGTTATGAGTGATTGAAGTTTGGGGAAATTTCTATAAATATAAGAAAATCCGAGATTTTTTCATAAATCCCAAAACTTCCGAAATTTCCATTTTCTTCCCTAGATTCTCTCTGAGGTCTGTGCGACCCTACCTGGACCCATCTCTGTTTTCCAGCCACTAACAGCGGCGGACCCGGCTTGGACAGACGCGCCTCAGCCTCCGTCGTCGATCCCTGGTGTTGGTTTCACCGGTAGAACACCTCAGACGGAGATCGAAGGCCTTCAGTTGTACGATCGGGACCCGACCGGTTTCGGATCTTCGGCGACCTCCCGGCAGATTTATTCACGGTTCTGGGATCGTCTCTTCCTCTTGATCATCCTCATACTTACCTTGTTGGACGATTTTGCGTGAGGAGTGAAAGTTCAAGGTTTGAAAATCAGCGGTTCTGGTTGGATCTGGAATCTTGACCAGACGGCCGAGATTAATCCAACTTCCAAGTTTGATCTAGGACGATCTAGACCGAATCTCACTTAGCTGCAGGTATGGAAGTTGCTCATCCCTTAAATTTGAACAAGTTTGTAGTTGACGACTTTTGCATCGGAGGTGGTTGACCAGGCGTTGACTGCCACCGTTGACCACACGCTGACCCGCCGCTTGTGGTGGCGCGTGGCGGAGATTCCAGCATCCTTTTTGTGTTCTGTTTTCATTTTATTCATCTATGCATCGATACGATTGTTTTGATATATTATAAGGTCAGTTTGGAGAAAGTTGATGCATGCTAGGGTTTCGGTTTTATGAGTTATTTTCAGTGTGCAATCCGCTAGGATCCCAACGTTGGATCTTTGTTTAACTTTGATAGGATGATCCCAAGGGTGATCTGTGAGAATCCGACTATTGGATCATTGTTTAAGTGTGTTATGAATAAATTGCTAAGTTAGGGTTGTACTTGTTTAGGTGATTGACGGTTTTTGGTTGGGCGGACGATTGTGATTGTGATTTTGGGCTGTATTGAAGACGCAGCTGGATTTGAGGTGAGTAAACCTCACGGTGTTTCGGTTGATAAATTAGTTATGTTTAATTTAGTAGATTTAATTGTTACCATGCAAAATCATAATTATCAAAATAAATTATTTGTTTTAAAATATATGAACTTAATCGACAACGGTTCATGGGTAAGTTAAAACATGGTTTTGATATAAAATGATTTTTGAGTAGTTAATTTGTAAACTATAGTTGGTATTAGTGGTCATTACTGCGTGAATGACTACGTTTATATATATATATATTTACGTGGAATATATATATTGATTGGCGTGTTATCGAGTGATGAGATGATTGGAATGGATTGATTATAATTCAAGCTTTTATTTCCCCACGCAAGATGTTGAATAATGAATCGTTGAATATGTGGTGAGAAAGCTATCCTGTATGTTGCAAATTTTGGATTTAGGGTCGACGTAGTGATCGGTATGAAGGAATCGGATGCTCTAATCTTAGGCTGATGAGGGGCTACGATTAGTTGAGGGAATCGGATGCTCTAATCTTGGGCAGATGATGGGCTACGATTAGTTAATCTTAGGCTGATGAGGGGCTAGGATTGGTTGAGGGGATCAGATGCTCTAACTTTAGGCGGATGACGGGCTACGATTGAGGTAACGATGTCGAGTTTTGAAACGAGTTATTTTGTGGGATGGTGTATTTGGAGTTGAAGGGTGAAGTCTTGGTTTTAGCATGAGTTGTTGATTTCTTTAATTAATTTCCCTTTTCATTTCTATTGTTTGGTTTCTTTTTCTCTTCTATGATTGATTTTTAAGTAATCTCCTGAACTAAATTTCTACGCATGGATTACTGCATTTTGTATTGTTTGTTTTAATGTAATTTCCTGAACTAAACTATACGCAGGAATTGCAATGATTTGAATTGTGTGATTTTAGGTGATCTTATGAACTAATTTCTATGCAGGGATTATTAATTGTTTACCTAGTGTGATTGTATGTTTGGTTGTGCTTTGTGAAGTTAAATGTTGTTGCTTTAATTTATCTCACGAATTGAGAAATTATAAGCATGAATGATGTGAGTCATTTTAATTAAGTTTACTCATACGAGCTTAAAAAGCTTACCGGGTTTGTTGTTTGCAATCCCGGTGCACTATTATATGGTGTAGCGGTTATTCCTGCAGGTGAGGACCACTAGGGCTGAGTACGAGGGCGTGAAGTGCAGCAGTGTTAGGTTCATAACCTATTTTGTTAGCGTACTGCTGTTTTTGGTATGCTCCTTGTGAGCGTGTACATTTGTATATTAGATCTCTCAAGTTTTGTATACACTTGTTGATGCATGTGATATTCGACTTAAGTGATCGAGTCTTTATTAACTTGTAGTTATTACTCTGAATTATTTGAAAAAGTTTTTGTAATTTTAAGAGTTGGTTTAATTATCACGTTTTGGATTCGAATATCTTTATTCGAAATTCGGCGCGTGACCGGTCGGGTCGCCCAGCTGAAGAGAGAGAACAGAGAGTTTGAAAATTTTCCGGAAGTTGAAGTTTCCAAAATGAAAATTGTAAATTTCTGAAAATGGAACCCCCTATTTATAAAATTTTCCAAATTTTCAATCACTCATAACTTTCTCATACGAACTCCGATTTTCACATTCCGCATGTCCACGAACTTGTATCGACGTGCTCTACGACTTTCGTGAAGGAAGCTTTCAGAGAATTTCAACGTACAAAAAGTCAATCTTCGTACCCCCCTAAATCCACTTTTCGAATAATTGTTCAACCAAAAATAATTCACATCACGAACAACATATGAATCAAGCATATAGTCATATACCATTATTGGAGCATCAAGTATATAGACAAATCTGGCCGAAATCCATCGGGCCACTTCATTGGAGCAAGAGTCGGTCCTTTGGTCAAATTGATAGCATATAGTCATGTACCAAGAGGAAGCAAGCAGATATAAGGCTAGTGATGGCCTCAGCCATCGAGTTTTGGAGATTTGGAAGATTTTGTCGAAGAAATAATTTCAAGGAGAAACCCTAGCAAAGAGCGGCTAAGTCAGATTATTGAAGAAAAACTTATTTGTGAGATTTATTGTCGTACTCAAAACCTAGCTTAATGCAAACTTTAATTGCAAGTTGAAATCAACTTAATCAAAGAGCTTACGAGCATAAATATTTTACCTCTTATAGAGTTTTATTTTCACCTCACAAAAAAAAGGTGATATCTCTAGGATAAACTTAACCTAAAGGTAGAAAGTGAAAAACATTAAATCAACCTAACCACACAGTACGTAAATTAGAGAACTCGAAATCAACATAAAGAAAGAATATAAAAACTAGAATGTTTAACCTCGTATAAAGGTATATGTATTTTCACCTCATAAAAAGTAAATAATTTATTTATATCTCACTATAATTTTTTCATATGATGCGTATCATCTATTGCACAACAAACACATATATGACTCATTTAAACTTATATCTCTAACACGTATTTTAGTGACCATATATGTCTAAAACAAAGGTAAAAGTTTAACCACGCAGAACCGGCCCTGAGGGCTGCCCACTGAGGCAACCGTCTCAGGCCACCGGCTTCCGAGGGCCTCGGAGCTCTGACTTTCAGTAAATATTATATAATATATATATATATATATATATATATATATATATATATAAACTCTGCGCCTAAATCACCAGTGTTATAAGTTAGAGCAGTGGCAATGCTGCCTTTGAGGGGTCCTTTTCAGCATGAGTTTGAATCCCACTAATGACATTTTTGCATTGTTTTCTTAAGTTTTTTATATATTTTTGAATTGGGGTTTTTTTTTTTTTTGTACAGACATGTTCTCGAGTCATATGTTTTTTTTTGTTACAATCGAGACCTAAAAGGCCCAAACAAAAGCAAAAGAAAAACAACTTAAGTGTTAGAGCACAGGCCATATCTTCTGGCTCTAGACACAGCAGGAATATCATCTAAGTCAGCCTGAGTAGCATGAATAGGGGGGCTCTCAAAAGTGATGTTACCCGGATCATGACATAAATACTTTCTTTTCGCTGTTATCATTTTATAATTATTAAATTAAATATAAAATAACTTGATAAGGAAAAAAAATGTATATCTTCGCCTCAGGCCTCTAAAATCTCAAGACCGACCCTGTAACCACGTACTATATATCATCTGCAGATACATAAACAAAAATTGTATATATACGACAACAAATCATCAATCCATTGATAAGATAGAACTAGTCATGTAAGAAAGTAAATATAAATTGGAGACAGTTTTAGTACATATATACCTATATATAGAATATAAAATGAAAAAATATATGTAACATTACATGTATCCCATTCCAAATATGAAATAATAATAATATTTATGTCAATCATGGTGATAAGAGAGATGATAATAAAGAGGAGACAAGATAGATAGGAGATGGGAGGAAGAAAGAAATAAGTAATAGGCAAGATCAGGGAAGAATAATGTCTAGATATAGATAGATGTCTCTTTTGAATTCAATCAAGACATTAATGTTTGTGGTAAAAGAAAAGAAAAATGTCTCTAACTCTCTCGAGAGAGGACTATCGTCAGTTCTTCTCCTTGGCGAGTGGCGGTGACAAAACTTCTCGCCTGCTTTTTTTTTTTTTTTTCATATTATAGCATCGATAAAATCACTCATCTGTCTCTCTCTTTCGGTGAAGGAGGCATTTTTAAGGATGTTGGTGGGGATGGGGTTCTGGTTGATCAGATCTGGCTTAGAGGAGCTCCAATTGACAGTGATGGTGGATCAGCTCTCGATCTGACGATAAGTGTCTAGGAAGGCTATGGTAGAGATCGAGTGGCCGATCTAAGCTTGGTTGATTTTCAGGTTGGGCTGTGCGTCTCTGATTGGCTTCGTCCCGACCTAGGGATTGTTTTTTCATTGCTAGCGACGGAGCTCCTCTTTAGGGAGTAGACGTGGCTGATGGTGCTGCTATGTGATGCCCCGGGAATTTGTATATATTTTCTGAGGATTTTCCAGAATTAATTTTATGGTTGTTGGACGGTTTCGTGGCTCGTGGACGAAGCAGAAGTGTTTCGGACGAATTTCTATTCGGAAAGTGTGACTTTAGGGGTGGCGCAAAGGTTGACTTTTTTGTCGTTGGGATTCTCTGAAAACTTCCTTCACGAAAGTTGTAGAGCACGTCGATACGAGTTCGTGGACATGTGGAACGTGAGAATCGGAGTTCGAATGAGAAAGTTATGGCTAGCGGAAGAAGTTTCCGTTTTAGTATAAATAGAGGAAAATCAGAAATTTATTTCATTATTTCACTTTCCATTTCCGGAAAGGCTCTTTCCTCTCTCTTCTCTCTCGGCTGCTACCTTCAGAGTCGAAATAATCAGAGTGACCCGACCCGAACCCGGCTATCCGACCCGGTCGGAACTTGCATCTCCGGCGACCTCTTCCTGTCAAACCAGCCCAGAACGACTCGCCTCCTTGCTCCGGTCGTCTCTGTGGTGGTCTCTTACGGCGATTCTCCTTCTCAGTGGCGGTACAAGGCGGCACAGGTTGAGGAAATCGGACCCGACCGGAAATCCTTGTTCCGACGTCAGCAAGGCTTCGAGTCTTCTTGGTTGAGCTCAGAGCAGCCTCGCCGATCGATCCTTGGTGGTTGTTTGGATCGATTCACGTGAAACCTTGTTCAACTCAGTTGGGATTACTGTTCACGGCTTGTGAGGTAGTTTTCGATCCCTTAGGCTTGTTTTCTTACTTCGATCCAGTTATGAAAGTTTACAAGCATGCTTAGATGAAGCTTTTTGATGTTGGGAGTTTTGTGAAATATTGAGTTTTGGCCGGCGATGGTGCGCCACCGCCTGTGGCGGCGTTCCGGCTGTGTTCCGGCCACGTATGGGACTGTTTCTGGTATTATATGTCTTCTACTCGTCGATACGAGCGTTTAGATATATAATATGCAAATTTTGGAGTTCGAAGGGATTTGTTATGATTTTTGCAGTTTCATACCGATCAATTTATTTGATCTGTGAAGATTCGAGTGTCCGATCGACTTGTGGTTTGGTCACATCGATCGTGAACGTATTCCGGAGACTTTGGGAGGTCTCAGATGTGGTTTTGCCTTGATTGCCGGCACTTTGGGGATTTTAGTTCAAAACAGGGGTTTCGGACTTAAATCATTTGTGGATTGT
>LYNE01002879.1:15483-47691 GCA_001662545.1 Rosa x damascena
AAAAAAAAAAAAAAAATTCCAACATCACCAAATTGAATAAATAATGTAAGAACCTGAGCAAGAGTCCATTCATTTGATTGAATTGGCACCGCCGCACTCAAAAACAAAGCTTGTTACCTTTCATCATAGCTAGCTAGTCTTGTCTAACTTGGCAAACCTGTCACCAGTTTTCAATATCAAACAGTGACAGCTCTATTCTAATTAACGCGGCATACTTGATAGCTGCTCTTAATTAAGCTTGAGCACGGAAACATGTATATAAAGGGCCTCAATTCCCAAATTAGCATCAAACACAACAACAGCTTCATCTTTCTTTCTCTAAACCTACAACTTCTCTCAACATTATGTCTTCCTCTAAGGTCTCAGTGATGCTTTGCCTTTCTGCTGTGTTGTTAAATTCTTTCATGGTCATGGCTTCAGCCGGTAATTTCTATGAAGACTTTGACATCACATTCGGCGAACAACGTGCTAAGATTCTCAACGGAGGACAACTTCTCACACTCGACCTCGACCAGTATTCCGGATCTGGTTTCAAGTCCAAGAATGAGTACTTGTTTGGAAGGATCGACATGCAAATCAAACTTGTTGCTGGCAACTCGGCTGGCACTGTCACTGCATATTATGTAAGTCAGCTAGCACATTGTGGTACTAATATTTCCACTTTAAACTTACACACACACACACACATATATTTGCATCAATAATAATTTTGGAGACATACATATATGTGCAGTTGTCTTCTCAAGGTCCAACTCATGATGAAATCGACTTCGAGTTTTTGGGGAACTCTTCTGGTGAACCCTACACTCTCCACACCAATGTGTTCAGCCAGGGGAAAGGGAACAGAGAACAACAATTCCATCTTTGGTTTGATCCTACAAACGCCTTCCACACCTACTCGCTTGTCTGGAACAGCCAACGCATTATGTAAGTAGCTAGTCATCAACAGTACTACTCATTTTTAACCAATTTCTTTATATATCGCATGCTCCTTTCGAAAATTTCCTAATACTTCGTTCGTTTCTGCAGATTCTTGGTGGATAATATTCCAATTAGAGTGTTCAACAACTTGGAGTCAGTTGGTGTTCCATTCCCCAAAAACCAACCGATGAGGATTTACTCGAGTCTATGGAATGCTGATGACTGGGCTACACAAGGTGGGCGTGTGAAGACTGATTGGACTCATGCTCCTTTCACTGCCTCTTACAGAAACTTCAAGGCCAATGCTTGCATCGCTGGCTCATCGTCATCATCATGCGGTGTCTCCACTACTGCTTCAACTAATTCCTTAACTGATCAACAGAGTGCATGGCAGAATCAAGGTCTAGATGCCGCAGGCCGAAACAGGATTCGATGGGTGCAGCAGAAGTTCATGGTCTACAACTACTGTTCTGACCTAAAACGATTTCCCCAAGGTCTTCCGGTAGAATGTACCCGATCAAGGTTCTAGTCTTCTAGATGACATACCAGATGCAAGATATGATCAGATGACTTATTCCCTTGTTCTCATGTGCAGCTCGCTACCCTTCGTTTTACCGTTACTTCATCTTTCGTAAATACTCTTTCATTTTGTTTCAAATATACAGTTTGTAACGTACATCACAATAATCTCCTATGATTTCCTATTCATTTGTTGTATACTGAATTCAATTCGGATTTCATAATCAAGTAAAGTTGAGCTGAAATCTCAGTCACCACATTTTATATCAGTCACGATTCCCTGATTCGTTTATATATTAGTAAGAGAAAATGAATAATCCATCAAAACAAAAAACTAAACCCGACTCATCCAGTACTAACAAAGGTTTATAATACAAGGAATAACACTAATATCAGTCATTCACTCATTCTCATTCATCAAACTCCAAGAACATACAGTGATTTCCGAGATCCTTTACTAATTAAACAGTCATGAGAACGAAAGTAGAGAATTTCATTTCCATAACTCTTTAACTTTGTATTATTAAAACCAAGGAGAATGAATTTATGTTGGGGCTCACAAGAAAATTTGGAGAGACATGCATGAACCTTCATTTTTATTCCAGTTGAGGAGTAGGTACTAGGTAGTGACTCTCACTCCTGATTTCCTGAAGGAATCGACTTTTTAGAACAAAACTACCCTCATTCTTTTTTTTCTACAATAATCTAAAAATACCCTTTATATTTCTCGTAAAACAATTTCTTTTTACCAAAAACAACCCTCATTGCTGAATAAATTATCTTGTTCTATTTAAGACACCTTCATGTAAGTGTTGGGTTCTTTTGAACTTTACATTAGGTGGTCCTCAAGATTACTAGCCAAGGTACGTAGATATAGCTCCAACATAAATTTCCCACCGTTCACCATTCACCAAACGCCAAACACTCCTTTTCTTCTGTTAATTTCTTTAAAAGTACGTAGCGCGTACTCTTTTTGTTTTTCTCAATAGCTAAGTTGGTCCAACATGACTGATTATAAACAATGGGAAATAGCTACTTCGGGTCTGTGATCGAGGGTTGAAAGGAATTGTGGATCTGGTAGATTCATAGGTTCCATTCGAGTCGAGTTACCAGGTACTGCTTTAGCTCATGAAGCTTTCTCTGCTTTGGTGAGAGTGTTTGGCAAGCAGAGCTGTGAAAACTAGGGTTCCCGTCACAGTTAAATGAGGATAAAGAAGATCGTACGTCTTAAGTTACAAATCCATGCAGTGTCTCTTGTTAAGTTGTTATTGAACTATGTCTTCCACCAAGTTGAGCACTGTTATACGCAATGGCGGAGTTAGGATTTTAAAATGGGGTGGGCTAAAATTTTTTTTTTTAATAAAAGTCTACTAATGCTTTAATTTTTTTTTTTAACTTTAAAAAAAAAACATGTTTTATTCATTCCTTAAATTAATCATATATTATAGAAATTCTATATTAAATACATATCAAATAATCATATAACTAACTAATAAAAAAAATCAACAGTAAAACATTGATAGAATTTCGATAACAAAAGTCTAAGACAAAAAAACATACTTATTCATATTTTATCATGCGCTCTTGAATAGAACCGAAAATCTTTAATTATTGAATCTGTATCATAATGCTCAACCAACTCTTTTTCTGACCTAATTTATCCAAAAAAGCAAGTTTTTGATGTGAGTATGCCTTTTAAAGCAGAATAGAAAAAAAAAATACAATAAAATACTTCAAGCAAAGAGATAACATACATATGATAAAAAATAAATTAATTAATTAATATATGGGCTAAGTTTAGAAATTTTGGGTGGGCTACTTTTTAATATTTAATTTTTTAAACTGAAATTAAGCTGCAAATTAACGTTTTTAAAAAATTTGAGGTGAGCTATAGCCCACCGGAGCCCGTGCGTAGCTACGCATTTGGTTATACGCCAGTACCTGACGTGCCTTAACATTATTGGTGTTTGACCAGATGCACAACTACTCCTGTCACACCCTTTATGATAACTTTCTCCGATTCCGACTCGATCATATTGCTTCACTTTGTGCTTTATAGTAGTCCCGGCGAGAAGAAGTAAATCCGATCGAGTACGGTGAAAATTATCCCAAATCGTACTCTTGTCGCTAGTTGGACCTGGTGAAATGCTGGCGATGTTAGGCCCATCAAGCTAACACAGTGGGTAACTCTCTGTTGGTGAGTGTTGGAGATGCCTTTCCATATTTGGAATCTGTTTATTGGGCCGTAGCCTCCCTTTGGGTTTCTTCCATTGGGTTAACCCAACACAATGGATGCACAGAATGATTTGATTACGATTTAAATAAATATAATAAACTAGCTACTTGGCGTTAGCTAGGTGCAGCCTGGGCTTGTGCAAACTAATTTAGGTAGATCAAAAAACCACAGTACCAGTACACACCTTACCACCCAATGCGCATCAGCGCATGCATATACTTCTATTGGTTTCTGCCTTTCTGGCACACATATGATTAGTTTATCACCAATCAACTTGAATGCTTCACAATAAGCTAAGCTAAAACTCTTGGGTTTCCAATGCTGTTCCCTGAATATTCTATTTTTATCCATCATATATAATCTGAATTGCAAACCTGTCTCCAGCTTTAAACACAAGTTGTGCATTGCAATTAAGTGGGTCTGATCCTTGGGGCGCAATGCCCCAGTACCTCACCCAAATAAAGCTAAGCTAGTTTTTTGATCTGGAAAGCTAATTAGCTTGCATAGCCAGGATAGCCTTATCTAGTTTTGCAAACCTGTCTCCAGCTACTCAAGCTAATACACGCATATATAAAGGGTCTCCCGACTAAATGATGGTCAACTAAATTTCACGTACAGTAAAATGTCTTCTTCTAAGGTCTCCATGATGCTTCTAATGCTTTCTCTGGCCTCAAGTAGTTATCTGTTAATGGCTAACTCATCAGCTGGTGATTTCTTCCGAGACATTGATGTTACTTTTGGCAATCAACGTGCTAAGATACTCGATGGAGGACAACTACTCACGCTCAGCCTTGACAAGATTTCTGGGTCTGGCTTCAAGTCTAAGAATGAGTACTTGTTTGGTAGGATCGACATGCAAATAAAGCTCGTGCCTGGTAACGCAGCTGGCACTGTCACCACATACTATGTAACTACTCTCAATCTCTAGCTCTCTTGCATTAGCTAGTTTTGATTGTGCCACTCTTAATTTCTTTGCTAAAGTAAGAAACTAGCTAACACATATATACATGCAGTTATCTTCTGAAGGTCTAACTCACGATGAGATTGATTTTGAGTTCCTGGGCAACTCAACTGGAAATCCTTACACTGTCCACACCAATGTGTTCAGTCAGGGCAAAGGGGGAAGAGAGCAACAATTCCATCTTTGGTTTGATCCCACAAAAGCCTTCCACACTTACTCCATTCTTTGGAACACCCATCGCATTATGTAAGTTATCAACACTCATATGCATTAGTCATCGATCAACCTTGAAATGATCATCCTTGTGGTGAAGAATATTTGCCTTTCACAGTGGCCATATATGAAATACTAAACAACACCCTTGTTATCAGCATCATTACAAGTCTTTGTCCAAATCCTTAATTCGTTCAATTTTTCAAAAAGAAAAAACGAGCCCATGTTGTGGCCAATACTTTGGCTATTCCGATCCGACATCAATCCAAGCTTTTAATCACACCTTTTTCCTCTATCTTAATCGACTATTTGAATCGCATTTTTTTCCCTTTGCATGCATGATGCATGGAAGTGAATCTCACCCTATAGCTCGAGTGTTCTTAGAAATTTGAACTACTAGCCTAATACTTTGAACCACGCACCCCTCAACATGAGGGAAGATTTGTGATTGTTAGATACGTATTTTCCAATATTGATTGTCTAAAGATTATTTTTTATCATTATTAACACTCGCAATTGTACAGATTTTTCGTGGACAACATTCCAATTAGGGTGTTCGACAATTTGGAATCAATTGGGGTTCCATTCCCCAAAAAGCAACCAATGAGGATTTACTCAAGTTTGTGGAATGCTGACGACTGGGCAACACAAGGTGGTCTTGTGAAGACAGACTGGGCACAAGCTCCTTTCACTGCCTCTTACAGGAACTTAAAGGCCAATGCTTGTCTTGCTGGCTCATCATCGTCATCATCTAGTTGTGTCTCCACTACGGCAGAGGAAAAATCATGGCAGAACCAAGCGCTTGATGCTGCAGGTAGAAAGAGGCTTCGATGGGTGCAAAAGAAGTTCATGGTTTACAACTACTGTTCTGATCGTAAACGATTCCCGCAAGGTTTTCCACTGGAATGCAAGCGGTCAAGGTTCTAGATATCTAATGATGATCATGAGATTTCTATACGTTTATTGTGAACCAAATCCAATTTCATCCCAACTCGAGTTGAATAATAACAATTTCATATGTTTTTATTTTTCTTTTTTTTGGAAATAAAGAAACTTTTTTTTTTGTTGGTCTGGAAAGTACTTCAATAAACAGAGCAAAGGTCTCAAACAAAACAAAGCCATCTAACAGTAGATAGGGGAGCATGGGAGAAAAATTTATTAAAGGGAAAAATGAACATATAAAGGGGAATATGAGACCAAACCCCTTATGATATATAAAATACAAAACGCATTACTAAACCATGAATATGTTATAAGATTAACCAATGTCAAAACAATTTAAGGTAAGCACCGTAAGCATCCAATTGCTTGCAGGGTACTGCAAACTTGTTTGTCATTGTTTAGATATCAAATTTTTGTGTTGAGACTTTGGGAGAGTGCAACAAGATTATCATCGAAAGTTGGTTCACCTTCATCAAACCAAGATTCAAAACTAATTTCAAATTGAGCATAGAGCCTATGTCCAAGAGATTCTCCATATACATATGTTCTCAAAACAATAGCTAACAAAAAAATTATCGTTTAATAAGATAAATAAGATCCTCAATTATTATAAGGAAGAGAAATTTGGCCAGTGCAAGTTTGAAAGAAGCAACCATAATTCCATGCATTTTTTTTTTTTGATGAAGCCATAATCCCGTGCATACATAATATAAATTTGTTTTTAATTTTTGTAATTCCATGCACGTGTGCTTATATTTATATTTATATGCTACTATATTTATCATTAGATATGAATTTTTCTTTTGTTATACGTAACTAGCTAGCTTTTATTTTTGCTGGTCAAATCCTTAAAAATGTAGCTAGTTTGTCGCTTTGCCACTACTCCAACTTGGAAGTTGGAATTTCAACTTTCACTTGCACAATACTTTCCCAATTTGGATCGCAGATACTTTTTCTTCTCCAACTCTGAAATCTCAGATTCGTGTTTTTAGAAAGCTATATAATCCTTGATATCAAATGCCATTTCTATACTTTTTGCAACACATATCACTTACTTTCAAAAGAAAAGACCAATTTAATTTTGCAAACCATATCCCTCAAATGTCTTCTTGTAACATCATCCTTTCTCTCTCCTTGTTCATAACTTGTGTCATGGTCATTATGGCCTCTGCTAGTAATTTCTATCAGGACTTTCACATTTTATTCGGTGACCAACGTGCTCAAATACTTGATGGAGGACAACTTCTCACCCTCTCCCAGGACCAGACTTCCGGGTCCGGCTTCATTTCTCAGAACCAATACCTATTTGGACGGTTCGACATGCAAATGAAGCTGGCGCCAGGGAACACTGCTGGTACCGTCACCACATTTTATGTAACTCTCAATCCCAATAACTCTTCTCATTATTTACAACAGTGACTCGATTCCTAGTACTATTTTCTTTTCCCTTAACATTTATTGCTAATTTTTAACATGCATATATGCAGTTATCATCTTCAGGGTACCATCATGATGAGATTGACTTGGAGTTTCTTGGAAACACATCCGGGAATCCCTACACTCTCAGTACTAATATCTACACGCAGGGAATAGGGGGTAGAGAACAACAATTCCATCTTTGGTTTGATCCCTCAAAAGACTTCCACACTTACTCCGTTGTTTGGAATGTTCATCGCATTATGTAAGTAATACTTAATTACTTGGAGGTGAGCCGTCGGGACCAAAGTTTCAGATCACATTTTGTATAGGGATGTGCATGATTGCATGCTTCCCATGTGATCCATTACGATACATCAGAGGAAGTTTAATCCTCTCATTGTTGTCCAGGCAATCATTTATGAGTTAGTACGTAGCTAGGCCAAGTCGTTAATAAGTCGTCTATATGAGGAGTCCAAGAGTGATTGTTAAATTGCATATCATACGAATTATTGCTTGACATCTGCTTGGTGTCTGAAATTGAAATTGGATATTATGGTATATATATAGAGTTGCTAGAGAATGGGTTTCGAGTTTAACTAATTGCTATTAAGTTTAAGGCGGAGCTCAAAACTTGCGACCGTAAACCCTAGGTGTGGAATGGGAAAGAAATTCCTATACTCCAATGCAAACAATTGTTCGCTACACCAATAGATTAGTTTAGTTTGTTTTGCTTTGTGCTTTTGCTGGATCCTTTTAGGATTCCTTGTAACAAAAAAATAAAATAAAAAAATAAATAGACAATTGTTCGTTACAGAAACCATTGTCACGTAGTGTATCTATCATTCAATTTTATTAAAGCTTAACACTAGGCAAAAACAGGCTGGTGACAGACGGCAAAGCCACTACTAGTACAGAAATATCAGATATACATATAAGAGCAGAAGTCATTTTAAGTAATCGGTTTGACGTAGGTTCTCATTTGTTCTGCAGAATCTTTGTGGATAACAGTCCCATTAGGGTTTTCAACAACTTGGAACTACTTCATGTTCCGTTTCCTAAAAGCCAACCCATGACGATTTACGCCAGTTTCTGGGATGGTGATAGCTGGGCTACACAAGGTGGCCGTGTGAAGATTGACTGGTCTCAAGCTCCTTTCACCGCCTCTTATGGAAGATACAACATCAATGCTTGTCTAGGATCACAGCAGCAAGGTTCATCATCATCATATCCATTCTCATACACAGACTGTGTTCCCACATCTACCAATTCCTCAAATGTCGACAACTCATGGAGGAATCTAGGGCTTAATGCTGCAGGTCGAAACAGGCTTCGATGGGTTCAAACGAAGTTCATGATCTACAACTACTGCACTGACCGTAATAAGTTTCCCGGTGGTCTGCCACGGGAATGCCAGCATTCCAAGTTCTAGAATGCATGTTGAGCATAGTCTCGCGCGCATTTTTGTTTTTTTATTTTCTTTGGTGTTTTTGTTTTTTTTTTGCTGAAGTCAAAGGTTAAGAGAGGCAAAGAGCCACCTTAACCTTTGAGGTTTTATTGAAGAAGAAGGAAAAATACAAGAGGAGGGGGGACCAAAAAACCAAAACCTCCCATACAAAACAAGAATAAGCTATAGAAAAAAACAACTAACGAAAAGGAAAATTCAGCATTCCCAAAAGATCATTCTGAAAATGTCTCCCTCTGCAACCTCACTGCTGTCAACTTGTTGATGTCATAATTTGGTTCGACAAATACTTTTGACTTTTTAACCCATTCCACTTAGGATGCGTTGAAATGTCAAAGAGTCTACATAGGACTTTGACCTTTTAACGCACTTAAACCTTTCATCTAGAAAGAAAAAGAATCCTTAGACATAAATAACCATGACTAATGAGATGCCTAACCATGGTATGCCAAGTCTTTAACCTTGGACCTCCACCTCTTAGGTCTTGGACAGTCACCATGTTATTGACTTGTCGTCTTGGACGGCAAGGTCAAAGCATATCGTGACTTGGCTATTAGAATAGCATAGTCTGAAGGAATCAGGAGTCTCAACCCCCAAGGCCAAGAATTCGACTTCCAAGGCTTAGAAGCCTCGACCTCTAAGGATCATGACCACGACTTCCACGCCTAAAGCCTTGACCTTCAGGCTCACACTTGAACACAGTCAAGGACCAATTCTCACCAACTTGTCCACGTGTTAAGCTCCGATACCCAGTATGGCTCTCTTGTCATGTCAACAGTGATTCAAGGACAAAGGGTGGTTTACGTGGCGACACCTGTCACCAACTCTGTCAAACCTATCCTGGAGTGTCAGTAAGGAGAGAGTGGGGGCTGACACCCAATTTTATGCGATTGAGCCCATGCCTTTCCCTTTCCACCTCAACCCTCTTCTCCTATAAATACCCAACCTTCACAAGGCTGAAGGGGACTTCAGCTCTCTCTTTTCTCCCAATACTATGCTATGAAGTTCTTCCAACTAGAGGCTCAGGTTGTGGACACCCAACAAGGGGATTGGAGGCCCAACATCAAGTGAAGGAAGTTCGAGGCGAGGCTATCAGTTTCACCCAACCAAGGAGCGTGGACGCCCAACACCAGGTGAAGGAAGTCTGAGGCGAGGTTACCAGTTTCACCTAACTAAGGAGCGTGGAGGCCCAACACCAGGTAAGGGAAGTCTAAGGCGAGGCTACCAATTTCACCCAACCAAAGAACGTGGAGGCCCAACATCAGGTAAAGGAAGTATGAGGCGAGTCTATTAGTTTCACCCAACTAAGAAGCGTGGACGCTCAACACCAAGTGAAGGAAGTCTGAGGCGAGGCTACCAGTTTCACCCAACCAAGGAGCATGGAGGCCTAATATCAGGTGAAGAAAGCCCGAGGCAAGGCTATCAGTTTCACCCAACCAAGGAGCATGGAGGCCTAACATAAGGTGAAGGAATCCCGTGACGTCAAGTGATGGGAGTCCGAGACCAAACTATCAGCTTCACCCAACAAGAGAGCTGTTATGATGAACCTCCTCCAACTTCAAGTGGTGGACGTCCAACGTTATGAAGAAGACGATATAAGCTCGAGCAAGACTATCAGTTTCATCCTACAATGTTGCTAGACGGCCAACGCCAGGTGAAGAAAACCCGATGCCAGACTACTAAATTTACCCAACAAGGGAGCTGGACGCCCAACGTCAAGTGGAGGAAGCCCAAGGCGAGTTTATCAGTTTCATCCTACAAGGGAGTAGACAACAAACGGTCATACTTCCATCTATTCTCAAGAAGGAATGATTAAGGCCTTCCTACCTCACTCAAGAAGAAAAGAGTGGTGTCCAAGGTCAAGTTTCCAATCTTACTCAAGGAGGTCGAAGGAAGAAGACCATCAAAGTCTTACTTTAGTAGTTTAGTTACAAGAGGTGGACGACCAAGACTAGGCACAGGACCACCAGGGCATACCTTCAGTCACAAGTAGACGACCAAGGCTACTCACGTAGTCAAACTAATCGAAGGAAAAGATAGGCCCACTTGAAGAAAACAACCCCACCACTTTACACTTGGATTTCAACGGAACTTCCGTTGACTCGGTGATTCCGAAATTGGCACCAACAGAACTAAAAGATTTAGAAACCATAAACTTATATCAAACCAAATATCAGAATACTTATATGTAATATTCAATCAGTAAACCTAATCACTATAAAAATCAGAGAAAGGAAGATAGAGATCATCACCAAAGAATCATCATCAACCTTAAGGTAAAAGCCTGTATAAGGCAAATCATCACCAAAGGAAGAGGTTGGCGTAAAAATTGAAAAGCATTCTTTGCCGTGAGCTCCCTTGATGCAGCAGAAGACCAAATTACCTTATCCTCCAGTGAAGGATCCATAGCTAAAGGGACTTTTAATTTATTTTCTTTGGTGTTAAACGTGGCTTATTTAGGATGAGAGATATTCCTTTTCTTTGTGCAAATTAACCTTTGCAAATAAATTTATCTTCTCTTTAGAGATTTGTATCATAAAGTGCATTCTCTGTTTGGATATTTTACCAATTAACTTCTCCTCAGTGGCTTAAGTAATAGAGACAAGTATACAAATTTCTCTAACAATATCAAGGCATTTTAAATTAACTTCGAATTTGAATTTATTGAGATTTCAAATATGATTCATTATAACCCACCATGTCTTTCTAGACCTTAAGAAAGTTTAATCAAAAAATGAAAATACCTAGCAGAGCGCTAGGATTGGGGAGCGTCGCCCCGCTCGGGGCCGGCATTGCCTGTACCTTCTCCGTTTTGGAGATCCTTTTAGGTTTCGACCTACTCTTTCTTGGCCTTGCCAGGTTTACTAGTGGAGGTGAGGTTTTGGTTTTCGATGTGGCTACGATGGTTGGTGTTGTTCGTGATGTCTCGGTTTGTTGGCCTGGAAAGCTCGAGGAGGAGGGGCGATCTCGGGGTGAGATGGTGTGTGGTGATGGGCCAGGTCATTCGGTGCTGGTGATGAGAGATGAGCCATCTGCAGGTCAGATTTCTGAGGCAATGGCGGGGTGGCGTGGTCTAGGAAGCTTGGTAAGGATGCGTTTGATGGGTTGGTGGCTGGGCCTATGGAATCTTCCTCCAAATACCGTGGCAGAGATCCAGGTGACAATGTTCGTGCAGGTGGCAACGGTGCTCAGGTACAATAAGTGGTTTTTCCAACTTTGGTTCTGGATGATACGACGAGTGCCTGGTGGTGGGTTTGCTGGTATGGCGACAGAGATGCTTTCATCTCCTGTGACGGAAATTGGAGAACAGTGGTTGAGGCTTTCTTCTCAAAGTTGACCTCAGTTGCGGCCAGCGGAGGTGGAATCGCAGTTTGCATCCTCCGGTTAGCGGCGAATGGTGGTGGCAGTAGAACTGCCTTCTCACTTAGGGTTTGTCCTAGGTGGTTGGGTTGTTAGGGTTCTGATTTGGGCTTAGGCAGTTGCTTTATTTTTGTTTGTTATTTTAATTTTGATTCTTCATCTTTTTCTTTTAAAAGATGATAGATCTGTTTATTTCTTGCTTTGAGTGGAAAAGATCGCAAAGAAAAGAGATACTCGTTGAGCCCTAGGAGGTGTCATTTTTATTCCTCGGGATTCTACTTTTCTTTGTTTGGGCTTAATCCTAGAAGGTAGGTGTGCTAGGAGATTACTAGTTTAGTTTGCTCTGGTTAGGGGTGGATTTGTAATAGTTTCTACAGAACAGTTCTTTCTGTCACTCCTATAGGGGGAGATTGTTTTTGTATCGCTTGCTGAGCTGCATAATGGATGACCTTTTCAACTCCAAAAAAAAAAAAGGACTACATATTGTTTAATACCCGGTGGTTTATGCCCAACATCAATTCAGTCCCTCGATTTTCAATTTCATCAAAAACACCCCTGCATTATCAAATCTCGTCAAATAGATCCTTCTGTCATTCCTCTATCAACTGCAGCCGTTAACTCGCTGACATGGCATGCCACGTCAGCTCCTGTGGGCCCCATCTCTAACGCAAAATTCCCAAATTGTCCATGCCCTCGTTTCTAATGTCTTCAAAAGATGAATAGGGAACAGAGCCTTGTTGCAAAGAAAAGCCAATGCCAGTGCACTGCCCCTGGTGGCTGTGAGCTCCGCCGTATGATTCCTCTTTCTCTTCTCAACCATAGTTGTGGATGCCCCATTTTCAGAGGTGGGTTTATCTTCATGAGAGGTTACTTCATACTCATGTTTATCGAACCAACAAACCAACATGAACATCAAACCAAATGGCTCAGTAATATCCAGAAAACCCAAGATGTCTGTAGCCTAACTTTGCATATCCAATTCTACAACTTCAACGATTCCAGACACATCAATTCATCAATTTCTGTTCACTGTTCGAATTCACCAAGTTCCACCCAGCTCGGTGAACTACGAACAGAGGCGACCCAGCAAATTCGAATATGAAGATGAGTCTGTCTCAGGTGCGGACGTCCGTACCAAATTTCTGTACGGATTTCCTGTTTTCGACCACTTTCCGGCCACATTTTTACATCTTAACTGTTCAGTTTTTAGGTCCTAGTGTATACATCACCTCTACAAAATTTCAGCCAATTTGGTGATCGTTAAGGCATCCAAAACTGCAATTTACCATTATAAATACGAACGGTTCCGGTTCGACAAATTCGGTCCGTTCGTGTAAAATGCAGTTTTGAATGCCTTAACGATCACCAAATGGGCTGAAATTTTGTAGAGATGATCTATACACTAGGACCTAAAAAATGAACGATTAAGATGTAAAAATGTGGCCGGAAAGTGGTCGAAAACAGGAAACCCGTACAGAAAATTCGGTACGGACGTCCGCACCTGAGAAAATTCCTATATATATATATATATATATTTTTTTTTTTCTTTCCTCCTCAATCCCCATTATGCAGTTCGTCGGTGACGCGTTGGATGGAGGGGAGAGTGAAGAGGGGTTCGGTTAGGAGAAGTGAGGATTGGGCTGGTTTGACCCGAGGAATTGGGTGAAGAGGTGCCCGGATCTCTAGATCTAACTATTTTGTTGCCGATTGGGTACCGCCGGCGCTGGAGCCCAAAGTTGGAGTTGCTAACAGGTCTGGAGTTTCAGGCTTTCAGCCAAAATTGCTAACTGGTCTAGGGTTGAATTGTTGATAATGGGGGCTGGGTTTTCAGAAATTGGGGAAGAACAAGGGCTGACTGGCTGAGATGGTTTCGAAACTACAGTGATGAATGCTTCTTTGGCTGAGGAGCTGAGTGCGATAACTGATGAGGAAGAAGCTAGAGAGGATAAGATTGGATAAGAGAGAACAGAGAAGATGCTTAAAGAAAGGGATGCAATGCTAGATTTACAGATGAAGCCATGAACGGGTTGACTGGCTGAGATGTTGTTGAGAGACAGAGGCTGAGATCGTCCAAATGGAGGAAAATCACGCCAGATCGGGCTTTCAGTCTCCAAATATCTGAAGCCCTAGACCGAACCGAAAAAATATATTATGTTCGAGCTCTAAACCGAACCGAAAATTTCTAAATCAAAACCGAACCGAATCGGGCTTTTTTGCTCAGTTCGGGTCAAGTCTTCGGTTTTTAGAGTCCGGACACCCAGCCCTAGTCTGAAGTCTGAACTAATAAATCACCTACCGGTTCATTTGTGGATGGAGATATTTGGATACTTATATTCAAAGCTATGCTCTATCCTTACTCCCTGATATTACTAGCCAGCTCACCAATTCACCATATATAGTCGATACTGGAGTTGGATTTGAACAGGCGTGTTCAAGCTAAACTTCATGGTAGACTCTTCTTGAGGTTGGCTGTAAGGATGTATCGACACTCCTATGGGAGGTTGTTTGTTTGTAGGTTACAGTTGAGCCCCTATCGGCTCATGGTGTATGTAATCGCTGGTTCTATTTTAGGGGTATGAGTGAGTCTTCTTCTCTAATTGAAGTAGTTGGAATTTACAATGTCATCCATGTTGTTGTAATTTCTTAAATTAATAAATTGTCTATTTTTCTCAACAACGTAAAAAAAATAAAAAATAAAAATCTTCCTGAAAATCTGGCACCCTTGTTTATATATATTGAGGTGGCATGGGGGTGATATATACCAATTAAACTTAAACTTATCATCTAAACATGTTGACCGGCCTTTCTTGAAACACAAGGCACACCTTTTACCCTTTTTATAAGAAAATTTCATGTGGAGAAATTATTTCGATCTTACCATACAATTGAAAAGTGGTCATCCTACAGGCATAAACATGGTACTGGTAGCAAATAGCATTGTATAAGAGGGTGACACGTCATCCTAAGCCAATCCAACCGCTAAAATTAAATTTTTGCAAGAGTCCAGCATTCACATGCATGTAAGCACCAAATTAGTACGTACCCCTCTCAGACTCTTCTTTCAAAAACACAGCCACGGGCCATGGCTGAAAGCTCATATTTAAAATCCAACTAAGAGTCGTATAATCACACAACCCAGATGAAATTAAACAAAACGTACCCACATGAAGTTATTTAAGTATTTATTAGAAATGGAATGCATAAAGAGCAAATCGGTGATAGATAAGCTTAAATATTGAGGCTCTTGCAGCTCTTTCTGAAGGCCAAGTTAGCTTAATAAGTACCCCTTCTTCTCTGTAATTTTTGTCTTATTCTTCATATGCTTAATTGTTATACTTCTTTCTTAACTATATCAAAGATGGGCTATTCCAGTATCCCCAGTAATCCGGTATGAAATGAAATTAGTAAGGAAATCGTTGTTTCAATTGGTTGTTAGTCGTTACCATCGTTGTTTCAAGGTGCATTTTAAATTTTTACAAATAATTCATCTTTAGCCATTAGATCGACTGAATGAAGCTGACCTGTCAGTGTAATAACCAAATTATAGCAGATCTAGCAATCAAAATCATAGCAGAGAATCCGTGTCCATGCACGATCCGTAAAAGTATAGCTGCTTTGTCGCTTCGCCACAGCTCGAAATTGCCCAAAAAAAAAAATCACAAATAGCGCTTTCAAATTAAACCTCAAAACCACGACATTTAAGCCTAGAAAATGTTCCAAAACTAGGATACCATCTATAAAGTCTGAAAGATCATGAGAGGTTCTGCAATTTGAAATTTTAGATTAATTATTGTTTTGTTTCTACAAACCATTCCATTGAAAACCACTTATACTTTGCAAAAGATACATTCTTCAAAACAGAATACAATTTAGTATATAGAAAATCAGAATGTCTTCTTGTAAGCTCTCAATAACGGTGCTTTTTCTCACGTTGTTCATGATGGCCGGCATAGCTGCCTCAGCTAATTTCTGGGAAGACTTTGAACAAACATACGGTGACCAGCGTCTTCAATTACTTGATGGAGGGAAACATTTCACGCTCAGCCAGGACGCGAATTCTGGGGCGGGATTCAAATCCAAGAACGAATACCTATTTGGACGTTTCGACATGGATATGAAGCTCGCGCCTGGGAACTCAGCTGGTACTGTCACCACATTTTATGTAATTACTCTCAATCCCTAGCTCTTCCATCAAAATGATTGATTATGTCTTGCACTTTAATTTTTCTTTTATATATTAACATGCTAATTATTTGTGACACATGTGACATGTACCTACATGCATGCATGCAGTTATCTTCTCCTCAAGGGCACGAACACGATGAGATAGACATAGAGTTTTTGGGCAACTCTTCTGGGAGTCCGTACACTCTCCATACCAATGTGTTCAGTAAGGGTAAAGGAAATAAAGAACAACAATTTCATCTTTGGTTTGATCCCACACAAGATTTTCACAACTATACAATTATCTGGAACCCCCATCGTATTATGTAAGTACCACTTACTTAGATCGATGGATCATTCTTTCTGTTCATATTTCTACCTGGTCCTTTTATATATTGAAAAGGAACTTGAATCCTTTCCATTGTTTTGGCAATCACCGGTTAGTTTTCAATTAATCAAAGTCGTCTATTAGGAATTCGATCAACATGTTCATCTATTTTTCATTTTCATGTTAATTTGTACAGAACATTATAGGCCAACATAGGGATGATCCACATCTAGGGTTTACTTAAAGGGATTCTGAACTTTACCATCAGTATGTCACAATTTTTGGTTTTTAACCAGTTGAAAATGGTACTATATGTTTTATTGTTCGATCTATTGAAGTTCCTAATCAATCAAAACTAGTAAATATGTGCCCAATACCATTTTATCTAATGGCACAGTCTCTCATTCGTAAGTAGTCGGTTGTGAGTTCAACTCACGAAAGACTAGTTGTAGTAAATATGTGCAAATTAAGTTAGTAATAAAGAATAAATTTCAGTCTATTAGAATATACGTATAACGACTCACATTTTCATTACATATTTTATCTCGAGTGAGAGATAATATATGTTATATTAATAGCCGATGGATTTAGGATTAATAACTTGATTACATTTAATGATTTCCTCTCGAAACAAAAACAAACCAATAAAAGGGCAATAAAAAGATAATACTATTAATTAGTTTGAGGCTGAAATAACATTTAAATGTATTTTGTGAATGAAGTAAGACCAAATCAAGTCACTTTGTCAGATTAAACATTAACGATAATTTTTTAACTGACAAGCATATATATCTATATCTGCGTGTTTCAGATGGATGGTGGATAACAGTCCCATTAGGATTTTCAACAACGTCGAAGCATCAATTGGTGTTCCATATCCTCATAGCAAACCGATGAGGATTTACTGCAGCTTCTGGAATGCCGATGACTGGGCTACACAAGGTGGAAAAGTAAAGGCCGACTGGTCTCAAGGTTCTAAAACAGTCTCTTACAAAGACCACAAGATCAATGCTTGTCTTCCTTGGGATCAGGGCTGTGCTTCGAACACAGCCGGCAATTCATGGCAGAATATTGATCTTGGTCGTTTAGGTCATGATAGGCTTCGATGGGTACAAGAGAAGTACAGGGTGAGCAACTACTGTGACCCCAGTAAATCTCCCCAAGGTGTCCCGCCACGCGAGTGTATGCACTCCGAGTTTCAGAGCCCCCCAAATCCCAACCCTGCAAATCCCCGCGCTCCCAACATTCCCGACCTTAAAAATCCCGGCAACAAACCCAAATACTAGTAAATGGTCTTGTTCACCTGGATATATATAATTTTACATTCCATGTTGATCACCTGGATCTCATTTTTAAGACGAATTATATCATTGTATTCTTTGTGTAAATGAAATTTGCAAAATAAACTAAAATAAATTTAAAACGGTTTATTTGTCATTGTCTCATGTCAATTCCTATTTTTATTTCAATTCTTCCATGCCAAGAACTCTTTTTTCTTTTTTTCGTTTTTTTTTTTAAGAAGAGAAAACTTATTCCATGCCAAGAATTCATTGTTGATAGAGCATGATTTTCAAAATGGTATCCAATTGACAAAACTCAAAAATACAACCCGTTTTCTTCTCTCTTTTTCATGATTTTTCTATTATTTACTTACATTTAATTTGAAGTTGTACGGGCTAGTTTGGGATTGCTGTGACTTTAAAAAAAAACTTATGTTGTTGTGTTGTGAGAATAATCAGTTGTGAATTAAAACAGTTTTGTGTTTGGTAAATAATATTTTTAAAACTGCTGTCAGTACATAAAACAACTGCAGAGTGTGTTTTGATCAACAACAACTTCTAAAAGCAACCTCTAGGTTGCTTCTAAAATCTGCTGTCAGTGACCTATAACTTTCAATTAAAACTGCTTTTTATTTATTTACCAAACACAAAATAATCAAAAATTTTGAACAAAAGCTGATTTTTTTTAAAAGCGAAGCAATCCCAAACAGGGCCTACATAATGTCCAAGAAAGCACCTAAAGCATTGAAAGCGTTCTCCATATTCAAATGCAATTTTTTGTTTTTTGTTTTTTATGAAAAGATAAATTCATTGAAACTTTTAACGATTACAATTATTTAGAATGACATCCCGAATAAATTTAGGAGTAGACACAAGAACAAACCAGAGGTATACTACACTAGCAGGAAAACATTGAGGTATACTACAATGTGATTACATTGAGATTCTCTATAGAATGTAGAAAGAATTAATCTACTCATAAGTAAACACAACACATCCCGAAGAGTAAAAGTTGTCCTAAATCCTAATGGTCAAGCCCAACTAAGCTATACCTTAGGCCCAAAGGAAGCCTAGCCATACACCCCAACTTTCTGATCTGGACACCCAGAGGTTGGGCACTGCTGATCAACCCGGCCGTATCTGTAACACAGCGCCAAGCAAGCTGCCGCCATCAAAAGAGTCGCCTCCAGCAAAAGTGTCGCCGCCATCAGACGTGTAGCCATCATCAGACGCATCGTCTACAATCACAGGTGCCCGATCACCACCAGAACCTCCAACCTATGTCGTCGAACTACCAACGCAAGTCCACACCTGCCTCTACCGACAACCTCGTCTCCCACGCTTGGTTCAACGCAAGAAAACCACTCCCAAGGGTCAGTGCCAAGCGCGACCCTTGTCTTGGTGTCGAACACTGCTTCTTGCCTTACAAGGCGTAGCCAAATGACGCTGCTATATTCAAATGCAATTATTCAAAACTTTTTATAAATATGAATCCATCTATAATACTCTCCAAGTCTCCATTTTCTTTAGGGGAGTGAAATTTGTACTCCCCATATTATAATCTGCACTTCCAGTATCTAAATTTAATATATATTATGATTTTTATGTGTTGCACTTTCTCTTTTGCCCTTATACGAAACACCAAATTGCTCTCACCCATGTACCCACCCATCCTCTTCGTCTTCAACCCCAGCTATGATATTTACCCCAGAAAGGTAAAGAAAGAACTTCAACCTCAATCCTATCACCTAATCCATAAACTCAACTCCTAGTTTCTTCAATCTGTTTCTCAATCTCTTCCTCAAAGTTGAGTCTTTATCTTTTCTACGGTTTTCATTTAGCGCTATAGTCTCCGCCGAGATCAAGTTCCGTTGCTCAGTCGTATGTGGTGTGAAGTGGTAGTGGCCATTGTGAAGGTGGAAGTGGTGTTGGCTACAGGTGTGGAAGTGGAGGTGGAGGCAGCAGTTGTAGAGGTGGTGGTGGCTGGGACAGAGGAGTTAGATCTGTTAAGGTGATAGTGGCTATGGGACCTGAAGAAAATGGTGCTTGAGAAATGAAATATAGACTCTTCGTTAGTGTAAAAATTCATTCATGAGATGATTGGCTAGAGAGATTGAAAAGGCATCATCCAGCATCTATCCACAGCATAATGTTTTCATTCGAAAAGTCGATGGTGGGAGTGAAAATTACAATTTAAGAAGTGCAGATTTCACTCTCATTTCTTTATCATCATTCATTTAGTAATTTGTCATTGCTAGGTCAACGAGGTATTCCTGTATGTTGTAGCATCAATATTAAATTGGTATGTATGACTATTTATTTTTTTTTACTTTGTTTCTTACAAAGTCTTGCATTTGTTCTTAAATTGCATCTCAAAAAAGGTGTTGTTTTAGGGCTTATTATTTTCTTATCTCATCAGTTTTCAATTTATCTATTCACTTTGAGTAAAGACGACAATTTTATTAGAAATATTGATGATTACAACTAAGAAATGTAGAAGGTACATCAAGAGGAAAAATAATGATAAACAATATAAAATGTAACAAGGCACGGGAAAATAAATCTATTAAGAACATAACTAGATACGCGCTCTAATGAAAAGCTCCGGAAGTAAACCGGAATATCTAAAAAGTTACAAATGATATGATCGATCATATAAATTTCACGTAAATATGTGTTGAACATAGAGAAACCAACCATGCATATTCCACACAAAATAATGCGCTGAAGCCAAACTCGATTTATTAGCATCTGAAGCCAAACCATGCATGTCAATAGAATCAAGCTGCACTTTGACTCGACCGCCAGTAGCATCTGAAGCGAAACCCGATTTATTAGCAAGAAGTTGATTGGGGTTCGAAATCGAAGCCCTCCAGATCTCGCCAGACAACATTTCCCCTCGAATTAAAATACTCCTTGTATCATCACTTATAGTCACTCCTTTTTATTTTCTCGTTTATGTCTTGTAATCAAAATCACAAATGTTACTTGGCATCACTAAAATAGTAGAGAACAATTCTCATGAAGAAAGCTTTTAGCATTTGAATCTTGAAAGTATAGCATCCCATGCATTCATTGAAACAGACTCAATGACTGGTAGCAAACTAGCAATAGGCACCCAGATTTGAATCATAATGACATAAACAATATTCTCAAAACATTAACTAAACTCACGGGTTGGAAGTCCAACCAGGAAGATGTACCTAGGTTAGTAGGTTACTGTGCATTAGGGAGATGGATGACCACATAACAAATAAAGCTCTGAAACAAGTCCAAGTTATGCCAGCTTTTGATGATTCAGGCTTTACCTGCACAGTCAACAGCTAACTTTCCAAGGTCTTCATGAAAGCTTCAAACCTCAACTTTCACAGCTCTCTCTTCCAAACCCACACTCGTCTTTCTGGCTCGTGTATCAGAAAACAAAACGTATCACCCTCCTCTAATGAACCCTTCACTTATCCTTGGCTTCTGCATTTGTAAGAACTGTTTCCTATCAGACCTGCAAATAGTTAGGGAACAGAGGAGGAGGAGGAGGACCACTTTAACAAGGGACCTTTACAGAATCTTATGGTCTCTCTTCTCTAACACTCACATTACCTTTGGTCAAGTAGTTGTAGGCTCCCTGACATTTTAATTGCCTGAACAGCTTATTCTTCCTGTAGCTTTAATATAAATGCCTGACAAATCCAGTCTGTATAATTTCCTTCCATCCTTTCTGTTTTATCTTAATCGGCTACAGTCACTGACTAGTCTTTAACATCAATTTTTTTTTTTCCTTTGGACTCCAGTCTTTAACATCAAGCTTGACCTGCAACAATCCCCAGGTAGGCAGGTACTCTTTTTGAACAAGTTGAAACTTGAGGGGAAAACAAATGGTTTTCCAATTCTATTTCTTTATCTACACAACATCTCACAACAAAAAGAAATAAAAGTGGCATTTTCCTTTTCTGTTGGTTTGAAGCAGTTACTATTCTAAATTCCAAATATAAGCTAAAAGGAAACCAAAATGCGCTTCAGATGCATTGCAGTAGAAACAATTACATAATCACCCAACAGAATGACTAGAGTTTCAGTACAAGAGTTACCGTCCAACAATATATTTCAAGATCAGTCAATCCTACTGCAAGAAACATCAGACTAAAACAATGTTGAAATGCTCAACGGACCAATTGCTTCATTCCCTTCTCCGCATACTACTTAACGTTTTATGCACTACAGCAGTGATGTAGAGCATATCGACTTCATTCTTGTATGACAATTGAACCACTCCAAGTCCATGAAACAAACAGCACTGCTATCTCTGGCATTGAACACAAAACAATAGAAAAGTTTCAATCACCGCCAATGGAACAAATTACCACTCAAATTTAACAAAGAACCACCTGCACTGTACCCCATCTAACACTGAAAAGCCATATGCTCTCAAATAAAACTTCTCAACAATTAAGAGGGGAACAAATGACACTTTTCCAGTACTGAAATCAACCAAAAAACACTAGGGATCATTCGTTTCACAAGACACCGTGCGCCTCTAAACATAAGCAAAGTTCTTTATCAGGTACCGGAAATATATATCAGATTTGTGGCCATCTATATTTTCGCATCCACCAGTAAATATCAGAGGAACATTGGATAACACCGAATTTCTAACCCAAAAACACTCTGGACCATTCCTTTCACAAAGCACCATGCACTCAAACAGAAGAACCAAAGTGATCTATAAATATCAGATTTGTGGTCATCTGATAAAGCTATGCATGTATGCTATGCCATACTTTTCTCACATTCACATAATATGGAACATTGTTCTAAATAAAGTTCGATTGTCAGCTCTTACAATAGAGGTAGATGAAAGCAGGAAACTTCCCATTGACCATATGTGCTCACAAAGTAAACAGATCAAGAGTAATATAGAAGACTTAAACAGAGGTTTTTCAGACTCATATTCTCTCGTTTTCTTCTTAACTTAGCTCATTTTACAGTATAGAGGCTAACATGCGAAAGTCACACTGGAAATTTTTGGCAATCAGGTGCAGCCTGTGGTTTTAATCTCTTTCTCTTTTATCTCTACCAGCATATGGATGACTGGTTCAAAACTGTCTCGCTAATTAATCGAGGTAACAGTGATGATAGTCCTAGTCCAGTTGCAATTAGCCTGACAAATTTAATCAGATTATTCAAGGACCCCATCAAGGAAACAAACCTCTCCAGATTGGGAGCTTCAACTTTGTATTTTGCTTCAAAACCTCCCACAGATCTTCAGCCTGTTATTAAGTTCCTGATCCTATACTATTACTCAACCAACTACCACGAACCACCCAAAAAACAGTAGGGAAGTTCTAATCTGACAAGGACACCCAGAAGGTAGCCTCGAGTTCCATTGCATACATCTCTTTCCTTCTCATCTCCTTTGCAAATCAGTTCTCTAACGATCATTACAGGCAAGGTTTGTAGAAGGCTCCAAATACAGGCTTTAATACAAGTAATGAAACATTACAGACAAGGTTTGTAGAAGGCCCCAAATACATGCTTTAAAACAAGTAATGAAAAAGATCCTCGGTGTTGTCAAGAAATTCATACACCAAGGATAGGTTGCCTAAAGGTTCTGAATTTGATACAAAGGAGCATTTCCTTTGTTACATTCATTAGACTACAATATTCAAGTATGGTTCCATGTAGCATATTATTAATTAATAGTAGTATTTGGAGTGTATGTATGCCCCCTCAACTATAAAAGAATACTAACAGAAGCCATCAAGCACGAAGAATTCAGATTTCAATGCACATTGTTCAGCATTATAATCAAAATTACTTAAGCACATACTCATATGGAACAAGAGAGGAACTTGCTGGACATGTAAATTTTAACACCACAAGAAAACATGAATCTTTGGTTCTCCCTGTCCAACATGTGTAAATGGCAAAAGAGACAAAAGGAAATCATCATTTGGGACCTAAGGACCCATGACTCAATCTGAGACCATGATTACCAATGTTGAGAGATTCAGGTTCCGTAATTTTCAACTGGGATGGTAAATCGCAACCCAAAAGTTGAAACAGTAACAAAATCAAACCAAAGATTGCTCCTTTAAATGGAAAAACAGAAACCCAAAGGAAATGAAGCACTGAAAATGAAAAGAAAAGGGTTACCTGCAGCAGTGGGAACAATTTTCCGATAAGATGATGGCGCTGGAAAACAAGCCATGAGAAGGAGATTGGGTTGGAGTTGCAGGAACCATTAAGAACCTAATGTTGTTTCCCTTTTCGCTTTTCCTGGGTTTAAAGGTTAAACTCTTTCTCACTTTCTCTGATTCTATGCTGTGTCTTTGGGTTTAAGAAGGGCTTTAGGATTTGCACGCATCACGAGAAGGCGTGAACTTTGACTGTTCCTGTTCTGCCCCTCCCGCCAATTTTCTGTTCTTGTCGGTTTGCTTTCAGTCCAGTCCAGTCCGCAGTTATGAGCTCGCTACCTGTCCCAGCTCACATTGCCTTTTTGTTCTCTTCTTTTTTATGCTATTTTTAACATGTACAGAACCAACAACTAAGAACTAAAACAACCAGAACAGGCTAGTAGGGATCGTCTCTGTCCGGAACCGGCCATTTGAGGTACGGTCTGTGATTTACACCGATGAGACATCCGGCCTGGTTGGAACTGATATCAGTCGATTTCCCAAATTGGGATGATGAAGTTGGTTAACTGACTTTCACTGTTCTATTTGTCATTGAAACGAGACATGATATTGGGCGTGGTTGGATTTTACTTTTGGATTGTTTTTCGATGTCCCTATTTCTCCCACCTTTCAGACCCAACAAACGAAGTCAATGAACAGTTTGATCTGAACTCAGAGCCTATTTACCTTTCACTCTTGCATATGAACACACCAAAAAGATTCAAGATATGGAAGAACACTTGGCTAAATTATTATAGAAAAAATGGAGAAACTTGGTAAAAATGTAATTTTCTGAAGGACCTGAAGAAATGTGAGTCTTGAAATCTCCCTTTTCCAAGATCTTAAATCAGAAAAAGAGATAAAGAAGTAATCTAAATGAAATTTATTTTGAAACCAGAATGAAACCCATGTACATGAATGGAATACATTACAGGACCTTCCGTTCTCTCCTCCATAAGTTGCAAAAACTGTGCCATCCAACTACTTCAAAGTAAACAGAAGATGCAAGGAATTAAAGCTATCATAAGAAAAGTGAATGCACAATGTTATCAATCTCTACTCAAACTCAAACTTCTGCTTGCTAAAATTAAGTACATTGCTAAATCAGTAGGTTTTTACAACAGCCAGAAGGTTGACCTAGAAACACCCGACTCATGAACAAGGTCTTATGACTGAAAAGCTCCAATGAACACTTCTGCAATTACTCAAATCTAGGCAGACAAGTAATGCAAGAGGCATGCCAATTCAATCAAATTGAAAGGCTAAAAGGGTTAGACAATATGAAGCTACTTGCAATCGGATAAAAGGATGGCACAGTACATAGAAAGAAATGATTGGTGATCCACTAATCTGAACCATTGCATATCATATCAATAGTTACAGATTAAGCTTCTGGCTAAACTTCTAATAACAAGCTATACGTCCATAACAAAGTGGCCACCGTATGAAGGAATGGATTTGATTAGACAATCCAAACTAAATTCCATGTACACTTGTAAATGCTACTGATTTCAGACAAAGAAATCACCTTTCACCTTAGCTGACAATCCAAACTAAATTCCATTTAGTAGTTTACACCATTTTGGCTAAAAAATTATCCAGAAAGGATTGGAGATGAAATTCATCCAAGATGCAAGTCCATGTGACAGAATGTAAATTCAAATTCAAAGTTATAGAAATGCAGAAAACCACAATGATACCCAACCATTTGTATGATCTCCTTAGTTAAGATATAAATAGGCAATGTCAATTCAACTAACAACACACACCATGAAAAACTGAACAACCAAAATTTATGCCAGACAGACTCAAATGGACAGCCATACTTGCTGCGATATATTGAATATCCCTGCAAAGAGCATCCACCGCCTGTGGCCTGCTATGCTGACTACTTGGCTCCTTACTTACTTCTCTTGGTTTTCTTGAGCTTTGCCTCTTCACTCTTCAACTTCACAGGCTCACTCTTCCTCTTCTCCTTCTTTCCTACAGCCTGTCCGCCTTTGCCAGACAACTCACCTCCTTTCTTCTTTATAACATCTTTTTTCTTGTCTTTCGCAGACAACTCATCATTTTTATGCTTGACAATGGTGCTAGCATCATCTTTCACCTTACCCGACTTCTTCAATGGTTTCTCCCCATTCAAAGCAGCAACATCTTTCGCCTTAGCCGACTTTTTCAACTGTTTCTCAACATCTTCACCTTTCACCTTACCCGACTTAGGATTAACCACCTTCTTTGTACGCTTCTCAGCAACTTCCACATCAAAATCACTATCTTCATCTACCAGCTTAGCTAACTTCTCCATCTGTTCCTTTGACCTCTTCGACTCACCAACAACCGTCTCCTTGTTCCTCTTCGACTTCCTCAACTCACCATCATTCTCACTAGCTTTACCATTGGACTCACCAACAACCTTCTCCTTCTTCCTCTTCGCCTTCTTCAACTCACCACCACCCAGTTGCTCATCCACATCAACCTTACCTTCCCCAACACTATCCTTACCCGATTTCACCTCGTCAACCACCTCACCAGCACTGCTATCCAAATACCTCACATCATGAATCATCCCCTTCTTCTTCCCCACCTTCTCCTTCTTCAATTCCTTACTCTCACCCTTCCCAGCCTCCTTAACTTCCTCCACAACTTTCTCACCTCCCTCCACCTTCACCGCCTCATCGGGCAGAGTCTGATAGAGCGGCAGCGGAATGGACTCCAATAGCTTCAAATGCAACGACCTCACACCGCCCCAATTCCCGGGCACAATGTCCACAATCCCACTAATCGCCGAAACCACATTCTCCACAATCTCCTCCTCCCTCATCGAAGTCCTGGCCACCCTCACCACACTGCAAGTCCCAGTACTCAAGAACAACAACGCCGAGCCGCATATCCGATCAATCTGCTCCTTCCAATTCTTGTGCAACAAGTCCACCGGCACCGGAATCTTCTTCTTCTTGAAGAACTGCTTCCCGATGAGCCTCGGCAGCAATGGCACGATCTGCTTATCAGCAAGAAACACATCATACGAGTTGAGCAGCTTCCTTTTCGACTCGAAAGCCTTGTAATCTGATTTCAGCTTGGTGTACTTCAAGATTTTGACTACGGGCAGGTTGTCGGCCTTGATCTTGGCCTGAATTTGGGCCTTGGTGAGCTTGGACTTGGGCCGGTCGTCGTAGATGAGGCAGAACTCGGTGACCTGGGAGTGGAGGGGAGTCGGTAGGGGGATTTTGTAGGCGTTGACGCGGCCCTTGGGTGGGATTTTCTTGAGGCTCACGACGAGGTAGAGTAGTTCGTCGGAGGAGAGGATATCGGGTTTCTGGGCCTCCGACTTGGAATTTCGCCATTTCAGAAGGGCATTCACGGCATTTCGGGCCGTCTTGGGGGACACTTTGGTGGGTGTTGGGGTGGAGGACGAAGGAGCTGGGGTGATTGCGGCGGCCATGGAGGCGGAGAAAGAGGGTTGAGGTAGGGTTTAAGGGGAAGAGAGAGAGAGAGAGAGAGAGAGAGAGATGTTAGAAAAGACGGGAGGTTTGCACTTTTGGGGGTTTAGGGTTTTCGGGAGAGAGTGAAGAGTTGAAAATGGAATGATAAGGATTTGGGCTTGATGGTTTGGGCCTGGACAGTAAGTTGTACTAACCCATCTAATTTGGATTGGGGTTATAACTGCAAAATGGCCAAATCAACTTTTTTGTCGAAAACTTTTACTATACATGCATGATTCAACGGTATTAAATCATAAATAGTCTTTTTATTGTTGATTGTAGGGGCTCTTACACCGTTGGATCATCATATATGCTATACACATATGTATAGTGGAAATATCGGTGTTCGATCATACAACATGGGCTGAGAGAGGGAAGCAACAAACAAAACTGCAAAAACAGATCCAAACCTTGTAAACCTCAAATTTCAAACAAAAAAACTATACGCAAAACTTATATAAATGGCCAATTTGATTTTGTGATTTCATATATACCAACAGAGAACCAGAGACAACAGCTCTCTGAGCCAAACAAAAACATATATGGGAGTTCCAAACATGAAGTCACTGATCATCGGCTTGTTCTTCATTAGCTTGGTGATGTTGAACCAAGGTGTCGCAGCAGCCGGAAGACATTTTTCCCCGGGTAGAGTCATTAATCCATGCAGAAAAGCTGGAAGACCACTTCTCGGTTGTCATTTTCTCAAAAACAACGGTATGCCACCTCCTAGGAACCCTTACAAACGCGGCTGCTCAAGTGTTCTTCACAAATGCGGGGGCAGTGGAATGCCCCTTGCCAAAAAACAATAGAGGAGCTAAGTTATGTGGGTCGTCATTGTAATGTTAATGAATTGTTGAATTTAGTAAAATTGGGCATTCTATGTAGTAGCATTGCGGCAAAAAATAAGCATCATCAACACTAATATATTTGAGTTTATACTGTACACGAAGAAAAGTCCTTCAAGTTGAAAAGATCTTGGATACTATTACTTTGCTCTTATGTTTATTCTCATTTTATATATTAATGGATAGTTATTAGAGAACTTTAACGTCTTCTTTTTTTTGGAGATAAGTTTTTTTTTTTTGTATATATAGTATTTTTTTTTTTTTTTAAAGGATCGTATATTATGTTGCTTCGGTTCATTGTTGGATTCATATTTGGTTAAAGACTAACGCGGTGAACTACTTCAAATCACCTAGATTGATTCTTTGGAGAATGTGTTCAATGGTTGCTTCCATTATTTTCTTCATAAATTGATTCACCTCCCATAATGCTTCTACATAAATCTTGCAACACCGTAGTCTTCTCTTGTTGTATTTAAGTATTTTACTTCATACTGCAACCATTAGCTAAATGCATGGTAATTAATTAGCTTCTCTAGTTTCATTGCATGCCTAGATACTTAAAGATCTGCAGTATCTTGAATCATATTAAGTCCTCATCTGCTTCCGCGGTATGGTTACTCAATTGATAGGCCGGCTTTCACAGACACTTCACGTTTGATCATTGAGTCATTAGTTGTCAACATTTATGCTGTATATTCTTCGGAACAATGCTGTATATTCTTCGGAACAATGCTGTTATTCGCACAAGAAGGCAGGATCCTAGAACTGGCGAGGTTCTAGATATTATGCTGATCATATATGTTCCTGCTTATGGTACTGTTTTCTTAATTTCACTACCTCACTTTTTTTGCCAAGAGTTTCAACATGCATTTACTGATTATTTTCTAACAAGTAGATACATCATTTGACGACTTGTATTTTCCTACAACGCAATAAGTATCATCTGCTTCCTTTATGGTTGCCTATTGAACTTAATATTTTTGTTGAAAACTCCAATTCTGTGATGACAGACGGCTCGTCCAGCTTGAGTTGGTTTGTTAAATCTAAACATAATATTTGTTAATTTGTCAGTTTGCTGGCAATTAAAGGAAGTGAAATTTACACTCCATATATATTTTACAATCCACACTCTCTCGGCTCCCAACTGCCAGAGCACAAGATTGGAGGAATGCACAAGCTTTTGTGCATTTTCTTGGGAAGTTTTACGAAGCAACCATGAAGTTGAGCGCTTGGAAGAAAGTGACAGCACATCTGCTGTTTTCTGAGTTGATAGGCCTGCAAACTGAGATTGATAGCAAGATGAAGAATGATAGAGACCCTATTTTGCAAAGGGGGGCTTGTGGGATGAAAGCCAAGTTCGATAAGTATTAGGGTTCATTTGAACAAATGAACAAAATCATCGTCATAGCCAATGTGTTAGATCCTAGGTGGAAGCTGCAACACCAAAAAAAGGCATTTGCCAAAGTCAGTTCCTCACCGATAAGAGTTGCAGCAATAACCAGCGAGTTAAAGGGGATTTTAATGATGATGTACGACGAATATAGGAAATGTGATGCTGCCTCTTCCCAAACCACACTGCTTGAAGGAAGTCAGCCAATGGAGGGGGTTGAGTTTGACAGTATTGATGGTGGACAAGCTGAAATTTTGGCTGATTTAATGCAAGAAAAGAATGGATGAACAAAATGAGATGATATCGAATGAGGTTGACAAATACTTGGTTGATCGATATGTTCATCCATTGACACCGGGTTTCCATGTGACAGCTTGGTGGAAAGTTAATGCAAATGCATATCCGATACTTTCAAAGCTTGCAAAGGATGTATTTACCATCCCTTGCAGCACCGTCACAAGTGAAAATGCCTTCAGTTTGGGGAAAAGGGTGGTAGATCCTTATAGGAGTTCCCTAACACCTAAAATGGTGGAGTGTTTGGTCTGCTCAAGTGATTGGTTGAAGGCTACAACACCTAACTTCTACAAGGAACCAACTGTGGCTGAGCTGGAGCAGTATCGTGAGCTAGAAGCAATGGAGAGAGACATAATTATGCAAATATTTGATTGAATTTACTCGTTTCTGCGATTTCTGCAATTTTCTTGAACTTTTACTCACTATCAATTTTCTGTTTTAATTTGTAGAAACTGCTGGACTTAGATTGGATGAACCAAGCTCTTCTACGACCACTGCTGCAACATAAAGAAGATGCACAGTTCAGTTTTATGCCGATGCAAAGGTTTTGGTATGCAATCAGTCTTGTCACTTACCTCTTCAATTTATTTTCATCATGTTTTCTTTAAGTTCATCAATTATGGGCTGCTGCATCAAGTTGCTGCATTCTGTTTTAGTCTCTAATATTGACACACTGAAGCTGTGCAGCGGCATCCCCATAATGGAGGAGACGAGGTGATGGCTGATCGGAACATTAAAGCAACCTAACTAGTGTTTTTTTTTCTTTTTCAGTTTTATGTGTAATGGGACAATGCATATTTTTCAGTTAATTGTTGGTCATGTAATTTCTTTATAATTGTTGTGTTATTCTTCTTCTTTTTTGGACTTTTGGATAAGTTGCAGCTTTGTACTTTGTTGTGGACTTGTGCAATGTGTCATATGATATACTTTTACTCTTTTAGGTTCTATAACTTGTAGTTGTAGCTGAATGATTAATGTGTGGATGATATGATGTAGTGGGCTACAGCAGCAGTAAATATGGAAACCATAAATAGGCTAAAACTGTGTTGTAAAAGCCCAAAAGCTGGAAAACTGATTAGTCAATAAGTATGAAAAATTAGGCTGCTAAAAGTAAAAAGCTGGAAAATTGAAATGGGCCTTCTGAAACCCAAAAAATTTAGATGGCCCAATAGTTCGATGGAAGCCCATTACTGAATCAAACCAACCGAATAATTGGCATACCGAAAATTCGGTTTGGGCCTTCCTCGGCCCGGTTTCAGCTACAGTTTGGGCTTACCGACCTACTTCTGTTCGGTAGTGGTTTGGCCCATTTGTGGTCGGTTTTGGGCCGAATCCATCCCTACTCCATTATAAGAGCAACTCCAACCATGGAGTCAAAAGCCAAAACGGCTCCCCCAATCAAAATCCACCATTTCCAACAAGCCAAGATAGAGTCATTTTGACTTTTGAGCCAAAAGGGGAGTCAAAATGACTACAGGGACTACAGATTGTAGAACAAAAGCCATATGTGGTGAGGTATGAATTCAGGTGGGCCCCAGCAGCATGTGATCAATTTATGAAATGACTTTGGCTTTTGACTAAAGATGGTTGGAGATGCAAAATATGAATGAATAGTAGAGGTGGCAAACGGACCGGCCCGGCCCATTTTAAGCCGGCCTAATCTTGCTTCGTACAGTGCTTGGGCCGGCCCATTTATTATCGTGTTAGGCTAGTGCCGGCCTATTTACTTAAACATTAAGCCCAGTCCGGCCCATGGCCCGAGCCCATATCGTGCCGGGTCAATAAACGGGTCATGCTCGTGCCTACCCACTATAAAACACGATTTTAAAATCTTAATTTGAATAAATAAAAATTATTTTTATTTAACTATTTAGAAAATTAAAATAAATTAAGTTCTACAATGTTTTTCTTAATCTTAGCTTAGTTTTCTAATAATTTTTTATATTCCACTACAAGAAAGAAAGAAAGAGAAAAATAACTCAAAATATATTACTTTTAGTATATTATTGTGAGATTAATCTTTATTAATATAATGAAGATTTAGTATCATATTGTTCTTTCCTTCATTCTATAGTTGTATTATTATGAGATTAGTCTTTATTAATAGGGTTTTTGTCCATTTACCCCATGTTTAGAGATTTTTTTCCCACTTACCCCATTAAGTTTTTTTAATTCTCTCTTACTCAAAAGTCAAAACACTCTAAGGAGGTATTCCCTAATAC
>LYNE01002880.1:13764-28301 GCA_001662545.1 Rosa x damascena
ATAGCCTCCGCTTCTGTTATTTCGAGTCTGTACTTGATTACAACTCAGAAGCCCTTCGTATCAAGTCTTTGATGGAATTCTGTGGCAAGAATATCACTGATACGATGTTGATCGAGAAAACTCTCTACCTTCCCCTCCTCTGCATTGATGATTGCAAACAATTATCGGATTGATGTCAATGTCGGACACATCACAAAGTTTCATGAGCTTATTGGAGCCATGAACGTAGCTAAAAAGCACGACAACATACTTGTGAAGAACTATAACTCTAGACCTATGAGAACCAAGTCTATTCCGGAATCTAACTATAGTCATGCCCCTAAGGGAGGGCTCAAGGAGCAAAATCCTAAGGAAAGGGATAATTCTGGACGTTCTGGTCCATATTCTCGCCCCAAAGAGGAAGGAAACCGCCAAGATAGGCGTGCATGGAACCGTGGAGGTTAACGTGTCAAGAGAGAGAGAGAGAGAGGTAGAGACTTCAGCTATGGTGGTGGCGCCACCAAGGATAATAGTCTTTCCCAACGCGCCCCAAGAGCGCCCCGATCAAGGGAGCCTGACCATAATGATGTTTTTCTTTGGTGTGGAGCGTCCAAGGCCAAAGCATGTAAAGTACCCTAGAATGTTGCAAATGCATACAAGACGTATCGTGAAGCAAGGGAAGCAAATTACATGGAGCAAGAAGATCAAGATGACGATCTCGATCTAAGGGTTGAAGACTTCAAGGGCCAAGAGAATGGCAATTTTGATTAAGTCTTTTATATTTTCTAAGAGATGTAGGCAATTGCCATATTATTTTTGTAGTAAATGCCAATGGTTTAGTCTTTCTTCAAACTAGGCTCATCCAACATAAGTGTGATGTCTAGGACTGTTTTGAGATAAGTGGTACGTAAACAAGTTTTGCTCCATCGACATCTCTCTACTGACCTGGTCACATTTATTTTGGAGTTACCGAAATTAAGAAGTTAAACGACTACCATTGTTTTGCATTAGCTAGCTTTTTGGATTAGATTTTCTCTAGTTAAAGAGACAATGATGTAATTCCATTTGGCATATTAATAAAAATTGAGTTCTTTTCATTATGACTCTTTTTAATTACGAACTTTTTCTTTTAGGAATGGATTCTGGAGAACTGCAATGTCTTGGCGATAGTGCAACTATGCACACCATTCTCCGCCATAGGTAATTATTCTTAGAGATGTTGCCTACATATTCCTCTGTGACTACGATGGCTGGGCCATTAGGTTTAGTTCAAGGATATGGAATGGCCCAATTCCTCTTGCCAAATGGCACCTTGACTAATGTCGCAGAAGCTCTGTACGTTCCTAAGGCAAATTGAACCTTATTGAGCTTTAAAGATATTAGAGCCAACGGATTTCATGCAGAAGAGCATACAGAAAATGAAAAATAGTTCCTTTGCATTACCTCTAATGATTGCGGATGAAAGTGCATCTTAGAGAAGCTTATGGGTCAATCTAGTGGACTTTATGTCACAACAATTTGACCTATTGAATCCAATAATGTGATAAGAGAAGATCTCTTGGATTCTGACACATATTGACTTTGGCATGACTGACTAAGATATTCTGGTCGTGATATGATGATCCATATACTAAAAACTTCACACGGACATCCAATTTTTCGAGCGAAACGAAGCAAGAATTAAAGATTGATTCCCGAACTTAGTATGATCGTCGCTGCAGCCATCTCTGGCACCGCCGCAGTCCACTGCTGGCTTAGGGCCGCCCATGTCCCCCTTGACAACACCATAATTGGCGTCACCCATGGCCATGGCGCCATGGATTCCACTTCCCATGGTCCTAATGCCATGATGGGTGATGTTATCACAAAATTAATTTGCTTCAAATGCTCAAGCCCAACCAAAATTCTCATTGGTTGCTTCTAAGGCCCTTCACTCATTTCTAAAGTCTGTTCCTTAGGGAAATTAGGACCGAGACCGTCCTACGCAAAGGATCCAAAAATACTCATTCCGTTCTTTCAGAGAATCCAAGGGGATATCTGTGGACCAATTCAACCATCTTGCGGACCTTTTAAATACTTTATTGTATTGGTTGATGCGTCTACACGCTGGTCACATGTCACGCTATTGTCCATTAGAAATGCTGCTTATGCTAAACTCCTAACCCAGATTATTTGTCTACGGGCTCATTACCCAGACCACCCAATTAAGTCAATTCGACTTGATAATGCTGGGGAGTTTACATAAAAAACTTTTGATGACTATCGCATGTCATTGGGGATTGATGTAGAGCATCCAGTTCCTCATGTTCATACCCAAACTGGTCTCGCGGAAGCCGCTATTAAGCTCCTACAAATGATAGCACGAACACTGGTTATGCGCACCAATCTCCCTATTTTCGCTTGGGAATATGCAATATTGCATGCAGTGACGCTAATTCGTCTATGACCCACTGCCACCCAACCTTATTTTGCGTTACAGCTAGTGACTGGGTACGAACCTGATATCTCGCACTTACGCATTTTTGGGTGTGCCATTTATGTGTCTATTACGCCACCACATTGTACTAAGATGGGTCCACAGAGACGAATGAGATATGTTGGATATGAAGCTCCAACTATTGTCCGCTACCTGGAACCCTTGAAGGCGATCACTTTACCGCTAGATTTGTGGATTGTCACTTTGATGAGACAATCTTCCTATCGTTAGGGGGAGATAAGAACACACATGTTCAGCATAAACGACAGGAATTGTCGTGGTCTATCCCCACTGTGTCTCATCTCGATCTCCGTACCGCACAGTCCGAACTAGAAATGCAAAGGACTATTGAGCTTTAGAATGTAGCAAATACTATGCCTGATGCGTTTTCTGATACTGCTAAAGTGACGAGATCACATATACCTGCTACAAATGTGCCTGCAAGGATTGACGTCCCAAATACTAGACGTAACGCCACTGCCCATATTGGCAGTGATGTGGCGTCTATGGCCGCAGGTCCCGCTAGGAAGCGCGGTAGACCGGTTGGTTCAAAGAATACTCACCCTAGAAAAAGAGCGAATGAGGCATAAACAAATCCTTTAATCATCGATACTCAAAATCCGTCCTATGAGAATGTTTCGGATTATAGTTATGTCCAAGAGACATCTTTGGGGGACGCCTCAATGTCAGAACCTATCCTTGAGAATGTAGAGATCTCTATAAATTACACTAGTGTACATAGGACGTGGGAACAAAACTTCATCATCGTAAATGATGTATTCGCGTATTCTGTAGCGCGTGAGATTATTAAGACCGATGACATTGAACCACACTTCATTGATGAATGCCAACGTAGAGCTAATTGGCCAAAATGGAAAGAAGCAATTCAGGCAAAACTTGATTCTTTATCGAAGAGAAAGGTATTCGAACCAGTTGTGCCAATACCGCCCAACACCAAACCAGTTGGTCATAAATGGGTATTCGTTAGAAAGTGTAATAAGAGAAACGAGATTGTAAGGTACAAAGCTCGCCTTGTGGGGCAAGACTTCTCACAACTGTTTCTGAGTGAGAATACCAGAACTAAGTATGAGGCAAGATAGAGATGGAGAGAGAAATGACACAACATGTATAGTGGTTCACTTTGTCTAAGAGGCAAGGCTACGTCCACTTAGAGATTTCACTATGAGTGAGGCTAAGTAGCCTTTATAGTATACAAGTGTGGGGATCATTGATCCTATCCTATTCTAATAAGGGGTGGACACCCTTTTATAGCTAAAGAAAGTCTCATTCTATTCCATATTTCCGGGGGACATAATGCACATATTGCCTCTCTTGAAGTCTTTTGGAGAGCATGGAAGGGTGGCCTCCCTGCGAGATACCGACCGACCTCCACCATAGCGAGGTAGCTCGAGTGTCAGTCTACCGGATGCATGTTGTAGGCGGGACTTACCGTGTCACGGGGACCACGTATGAGATCGTTACTTATGCTTGGTGGTATGTGGTATAAGTGGTATCAATAACAACATCCTAGAATCGACTATGAGGAGACCTATTCTCTCGTAATGAACGTTATTATGTTCTGCTACCTTGTTAGTTTGGTAGTTTCTGAAAAACTAAACATGCAGCTTATGGATGTGGTTACTGCATATCTATATGGGGATCTAGATACAGAGATATACATGAAGGTTCCTGATGGACTTCAGTTACCCAAATCAAGTGGCTCTAAACCACAGAGCGTGTTTGCAATAAGATTGAAAAGCTCTATATGAATTAAAGCAATCAGAATGGATGTGGTATAACCATTTAAGTGACTACTTGATTGAGAAGAGATATGTTAACAATGAACTATGCCCATGTGTGTTCATAAAGAGAACAAGTTTCGGATTTGCAATAGTAGCGGTTTATGGTGATGACATGAACATAATTGGCACCCTTAAAATGTTAAGGGAAATCGCTGAACACTTGAAATTTGAGTTTGAGATGAAAGATCTTGGGAGAACACGGTTTTGCCTCGGTTTGGAACTTGAGCACCGTGAAGATGGTATCATGATTCATCAATCAACTTATACCCAAAAGATGCTTAGGCATTTCAATACTAACAAAGTTAAGCCTTCAAGCACCCCAATGGTCGTCACTAGTCTTGATCCAAAGAAGGCAGAAGTGCCCTACTTAAGTGCAATAGGCGCATTATTGTACTTAGCTCAATGTACAAGACCTGACATCTCTTTCACCGTGAACTTGTTAGCTAGATATAGCTCTACGCCAACACGACATCATTGGACTGGTGTTAAAGATATCTTTCGATACCTAAGTGGTACGATTGATATGGGCTTGTTCTATCCCTATAGAGAGACGATGGATTCGGACCCATCAAATGTCAAGAACGCCACCAACAGTGGTCTGCGCTCCCTCTCCCCATCCCAAAATGACATAAGTGTTTTGGAAGGTTTTGCTAATGTTGGGTACCTCTCTGACCCACATAAAGATCGTTCCTAAACTAGTTATGTGTTCACCATCGGTAAGACCGCGATATCTTGGAGGTCTATAAAACAGACCCTAGTCGCTACTTCTTCGAACCATGCAGAGATTATTGCTCTTCACGAAGTGGTTCGTGAATGTATATGGCTTAGATTCATAGTTACGCATGTTCGAAGCAATTGTGGTTTGAAGTCCACCACAGATGAGCCTACCAGCATTTATGAGGATAATGCTGCTTGCATTGAACAAATGAAGCAAGGCTACATCAAAAGTGACAACACCAAGCATATATCATCTAAGTTCTTCTATAATCAGCAACAATAGAAGCTCCTTAAGATCAAAGTGAACCAAGTTCGATCTGAAGACAATGTGGCAGACTTGTTTACTAAGTCATTATCCAAATCCACGTTCGAGAAAATGTTGCAAGCATTGGCTTGCGGAAGTTATCCGAACTTCCATAATCGTAGTCATCAAGGGGAGACGTAAACATCAGGGGGAGATATCTACATGTTGATCTCGAAACGTGAAGGGTGTGTTGTGCTCTTTTTCCCCTTCGATCAAGGTTATTTTTGTCCCATTGGGTTTTTGTTACTCGACAAGGTTTTTAATGAGGCAACGAGAGGAGCACCATGTTTGGGCGACACAAGGGAGAGTGTTCATGCCAAACTGTAGGTTACTTGCTCTAGTTGTAATAGGGTTATGCTTAGAGATAATCTTGGAGAATCTTAATAGATATTCAATCATTGTACGATTATGTTTCCATATATAACTATAATTTTATGCTTGTAATCCTCTATATAAAGAGGCCCCTATTATCAATGAAAGCACATCAAATTTTCTCTCAAATATCGATTCCCTAAAATAGTTTCAATATTTTATATTTATAGAAATTTTGATGGAAATTTTGGGTGTATGGAAATTTTGATATATTGCGGATAATATTGGTACATAAAAATTAGTTTTGAAGATATTTTGGATATAATTATAATATCGATGAGGTCAAATTATGACTATTTCAACGTAATTGATATATGCATCGTTAGTAGTATATTTTTTTTTAAGAGGATGCAATAAATTTATTGATTAAGCATCATAATGGTTAGAATCGTTTGATACTACTACACTAGCTAGTAAAATGAACTACAACATTAGCTATGCGGGGAACATGGTGAAGAATAGCATCAGATGCTTCAAGGAGAGCACAATGAAGGGAATCTCAACTAATAGCTATCAACACTCATGTAACTTAGTGAAAATTTGTTTGTCACATATTTGTACGTTGTCCCTCACACTCATATGAAAATAGTGAAAATTTGTTTATATTTGAACAAATTATAATGTCACTAGGTATTGATTATTTGTAACTTATACATCAAGAGTCACGTAAAATTAGTGAAAAGGTTCTTAAGTAGCTCAAATAATCATGATAGGTAACTATCAAGTATCTTGATTTAAAAAACAATTTTTCCTTGCACATTTTAGTGATGCCAGTTAGGCAACAGCTAGCTTCTTTGTAATTCAACAAATTTTAGTAACGTTGGCCATTGTTTTTTAATCAAACCACAATTGATTACTATTACTCAAGCCAAAATGACCATTACATACTCTTCGGCTGCCATCTAGAGACAGATAAGAAGTTGTGGTGGTACCACGGTGGTACATAGGGCTAGACCACTCATTACCATGAAAACTCTAGGACATAATAAATATGCGAAATACATAAGACCAAAATTGCCTAGATCTCAAATGTAAAACCCGAAGTGTGGGCCCAACAATAGCCCACATGGCTGTAGCGGACATCCACCCAGAGAATGTCTACCCGAAAAGGAGGGTCCAACTACAAAATCCAATTTTTGCAGCCCTAGTCAGCCATTAGGGCCCAGGCCCAGACCGTCCAAGACCAGCTAAGGCACCAAACAAAGTTGGGCACCCAAGCTTATTTGGGCCTCCATCTTGCTTTAGGACACCAAATTGATACGGGCACTGCTTTATGAGAGGGCAGCCCCGCATCGTCGACCACCAGGCTCGCCACTACCTGGATGCCCGATGCTGCAGTTCTTGCCTTTGAGACCTCAAATCGGAGCCCTTGTTCAACCCCCGCATTGCCGATAACCTACCTCAGGGCCCGCCACTGCCTGATTTCCACTCCTGTCACACCATCCTCAGGTCGGATCTTGATCTTCCTTTGCGATGATTAATCCTTCAACGCCACCATCAAAATCAAGTCATTTAGGAGCCCCCCACCACCCCATGGTCTCGAGGTATTTTCTTCTCGATCAGATCCAACTGATAACTGCCTTGAGCAAAGCCCTACATGGACGAATTCGAGCCAACATTCATACCCATCTAGCATTGGGTCTCCACGAATCTGATCACCGATCAATTTCCTTCTCATCATTCAGCCTATTCCTGTGAGAAACAAACTGGATGATGAAAGTTTTGGGTCAAGACGCTTTGCCCAATCGATTGGTCACTATTCAGGATTGGCGCATTGGGGTTATTTGCAGATGGCCTAGGAAGGAGACCATTGTCAGCCGCCATGTGAATTAAATATGAATAATCACTAATATAGCACATTCACATGTATATAAACACAAGACTAAAGGCATTTTAAACTAGTATATATATTGGTCAGAATAGAGAACATACCTGATGCAGAAAAAGAGTCAAAAGCCATTGAAGCAAGGTTAGTCTTTTGCAGTTGCTCTAAGTCCGAGTTCACTCTTAATGGGGCTGAGTTCCTTAAAGTTCGTGTGTAAAGAACGTAGGGACCAAACCTTATATATATAGAGGTAAGATATCAGAATTCTTCCCATTAACGTATCCTAATACTTCAAGTAATATCCTCTATCTTGTATCAATATATTACCTGATTCACAAGTATATCAAGTTCCCTAAACAATAAGGATACAGATACAATTCCTTATTACAACAGGGTAAGAATCCAATGCAATCTCGGTTATTCCATTCACAAGTAATCATATACAGTTGCTCTAGGTGATTAATGTATGTCCACATCTTACATTCTCCCACTTGGACTACATTATTCACTCAACTGCAGACAATTAAAACAATGAAATAACCTCTGAAGCGTGCACATGTAACTGCATAAAATTCAGAAACTTGATACAAACTCAGTCAAGCCAAACAACAGGAAAAGAGCTAAGGAAAGAACATGATTTTTCAAAAGCATGCCATCCCATAACTACTAAACTGACTACATAACTCACAGGAGTTCTATTGATACAATTTTAACTAAATTCATCCATACACTTATGAGTATCTATCAAAAGTAAAGTGTATTATTTGTGTATGATGGTCCAAACCAAAGGATTTTGACTATCAAAATCTCAAGCACTGCTGAAACCATTATAAACCATAATTTAAAGTGCTTGCAACTGAAGTAGGAACCTGTAGAGTTGTTTCATTCAACTTATTCTAATCATCACAATACAAATAGCTATTTGCATAAAATTGAACACAGAAACATTACAAAACACAAGGCTGCAGCAAGAAAAGCTTCTAAATAGTACCATGGTTTTATTGAAATAAAATTCAGTCATTACATGAGTTTCAAATTTCAGACAACAAAACAGAAAATAAACTCAAATATAACAGCAAAACTACTCAAGTTCCAGGGTTACAAAAACTGAAAACAGACTAAAATTAAAACTCCTACAACAAAATGCAATGCTCCCATTGATCCTAGCTAGGCATCTATAGCGGGAAGAACTCCCATATCAGCAACATGTTTCTGAAAAGCTGCTACACTCAATGCCTTAGTGAATGGATCAACTAATTGAGATAAGGTAGCAATCTGTGTTATCTCAATTTCTTTGTTCTTAACTCTCTCTCTAACACTATAATATTTTAGATCAATGTGCTTAGAATTCGTTGACCTCTTGTTATTCTTAGTGAAGCAAACAGCCGCAGAGTTATCACAAAACACTCTCAAAGGTTTGCTATTTAGGGAATCCAGTAACTTAGTCTGCATCAGAAAGTTCCTAAGCCATAAACCTTGACATACCCCTTCATAAATAGCAATGAAATCTTCTTGCATAGTGAAGGTAGCTATCGGCGTCTGTTTGACACTTTTCCAGGCAATTGCACCTCTTGCCATCACATAAACATACCCAGAAGTAGATTTCATAGATTCCGGATAATGCCCTGCAAAGTCTGAATCAGTGTACCCTACGACATCTAAGCTTTCAACTTTTCTGTACACCAACATATGATTTTTGGTTCTTTGCAAATATCTCAAAATTTTCTTCCCTGCAACCCAATGTTCGTGTCCAGGATTAGAAGGGAACCTAGCCAACATCCCTACTGCAAATGCCAAATCTAGCCTTGTACACACCTTGTAGACCCCCGTACTTTTTCTTGTTTATTTTAATTTGTCGCATAATGTATGAAACTATGTATTTATAAGGTACACAAGTATTCGCGCTTAGGTTAAGACTTTGAGGCCATTTTAAAGGATTAAGAATTTAGAAAAAAAAATCCAATTTGGGTATAGGAAACTATTTTTAAAGTATCGAGGCTTAGAACAAGCCCGGAAAATTTTTCAGAAAGGATTCAGTGAAGTGTAGGAGAAATAAGGATGTTTGAAGATGTATTTTCAGATTGGGCTCGAGAGAAATTAAGAGAAAAATGAAATAGGAGCAGCCCAAGCCCATTGGCCCAAAAGGAGGGGCAGATTCGACTTTTTGCATTCATTAAAGGGGAGAGGTATTTAAGGAACACACTCTCAAACCCTAGCCTCTACCCTCATTTTCCTTCAGCTCTCTCTCTCTCTCTACCTTCTCGCTGGAAATCACCGCCGCTGGAACTCCGATCCAAGCCAAAATTTCCAGATTTTCTCCTCTTCATTCCCTCTTTCCATTTCTCCAACCAAAATCATGAAATTTAGCCATTTAATCCTCCAAAAATCCTAGAACCCGAAGCCAAATTGGGTCTTTTTGTGATTTCTTCTTTCGAAGCTCAAATCAAGGTAATCTTCCTTCTAATCTAGCCTCTATTCATCCGATCTATACCTATTTCTTCCTAAACCCGAGTTTTTGATTTGTGATTTTGTTTGCATGAACCCGATTTTCCCTAAATCAAGAGGCTAGGCTACAGGTTTGGCAAGGATTTGTGGTAAGGATCTATCCATGCAACCTTGTTTTCTAGTTTTTGGTTGTGATATTGATGTTGGATGGATTTGCAGGTGAAGAAGGCCAAGGAGGAGGATTAGGCCGTGGGTTTTGAAGAAGAAAGGGTAAGGAATGGGTTTTGGACAAACCCTAGAATTTTTGGAGTTTATTTGATTGATTTTGATTTTGTTGAGCTATTGTTGTTGTTGGAAAAATTGTGAAAATTAGATCTTTGAGAAGGGTTTAATTAGTAGGATTTTATTAGCCTAGTTTTCAAAGTGTTGGAATTTTGGTGTTGAAGATTTGGTGATTGTTGTTGTGTAATTTTGGCCAAAAGAAAAAGAAAAGGAAGAATAAAAGAAATGGCTTTGTTTTTGGAAGAAAAAAAAATAAAGAAAAAGAGTAAAAGTTGGATTAAATGAGTTTTTACTGTGGTAAAGTGATAAAAAGTGAAGAAGGTGAAAGTAAAGGTAAATTCGGTAAAAAGGTAAAAGTGAAAGTGTGGAGGTGAAATTCATGGTAAAATTGAAAAGGTGAAAAAGGAGGAGTGGATGGGTTAAAGTAAAGGGGAAATATCACCAATGGTCACTGAGTTATGATTTATTCGACACTTAACTCACTGTATTTTCAACAATATCACTTAACTCACTCAGTTTTACATCCGTGTTTCACTTAACTCATTGCCGTTAATTCTACCGTTAGAAGCCTTTAAAATTGAGGGTATATTTGTCAAAACACTTAAAAATCATTTTTAACTTAAAAAAACTACATTTATTAGACTTTTTTTCAATTTTTTTAAATTTCTGAAATTTCAAATTAAAAATGATTTTTTTTTAACTTAAATATAATTTGAAAAAAAAATTGTCTTTTTTAAAAAAAAAAAATTAGAAATGCATTTTTTTAGTGTTTAGACAAATATACCCTCAATTTACATTTATTAGACTTTTTTCAATTTTTTAAATTTCTGAGATTTCTAATAAAAAATGATTTTTTTAACTTAAATATAATTTGAAAAAAAAAATTTGTCTTTAAAAAAAAAAAAAGTTAGAAATGCATTTTTTTAGTGTTTAGACAAATATACCTTCAATTTTAATAGCTTTTAACGGCAGAATTAATGACAGTGAGTTAAGTGAAAGACGGATCTAAAACTGAGTGAGTTAAGTGATATTGTTGAAAATACAGTGAGTTAAGTGTCGAATAAGTCATAACTCAGTGACCATTAGTGAGGTTTTCTCTAAAGTAAAAGTAAAACTTTATTTATAATTATTTACTTATTTATTTTTAATAAATAAGAAATAATGCTAAATAAAGGAATACTTGGTCAGAAGTCAAAGTCAAAGTCAAAAGTCAACTCCGAGAGTTTATCAGGGTTGACCGACCTCGTAAAACGTAAGGATCGACTCGACTTTGGTTGCTCAGATTGGTGAAAGTTTAGCAGAGTGATAAGGACGTTTTCCTTTTTAAGAAAGAAGTTAGTTTCCCAAATTGGTAAAAGTTGAAAAAAATAATTAATGGCCTCATTGAAATAAAAAGGATTTAGTGTACGCGATTACTTAAAGTTGATCATGATATTTACGTGGATAATTACTTACAAACTAAGTAATGGTTCAGGAAACACGATCATTAAGGAAGCTTAAGCGGAAAGCATCAGAGTGTGGAATACGCCGGCATTTTCCAGGTAGGGTGATCGAGCTGTCCCTTCCTTGTTAGAGGCTTTTCGATATATGTGGAATGCTCTAGTATAATATTATGTTGCTTGCAAGTATGTTTTTGGTTGTTCATTAGTTGATGCCTCGTGATACCTGTGTTTTCATAACTGATAATTATTGATTGCGAAAACCGAGGCTAGACTTGCATGTTGAGATACTGTACCCTTTGTATGTTTGTGCTTGTGACCTGAAAGTGAATGGGACCTAAACGCGTTGATTCCTAGGGATCCCACAGTGTCGATAACCGTGAACCTCTGGAGGGGGCTGTGCTCCTATGTTTGTCGAGGAAAGGTGAGTACAGACAGTGAACTAGTCATAGGAGACTTAGAGCCAGGAAATAGACACTTTCGCTACTTGTAGTCACAAGGACTACAGAGTAATTGGTTGGTTCTCGAAGGATGACGAACCAGGTCAGTCACCGATTTATTTTAGTTTAGCTGGCAGGTAAGTATCTGGGAGCTCCAAGTTGTGTGGAGCATGCTGCATATGATTTCCTGAAACGAAACAACTATGATTGTTTTTGTTTGCATTTGTTTTACTCGATTTTACAAATGCGCGCAACCTATATTCTAGTAGCTATGTTTTACCTATTAGTTTTCAAACCTAACTAAGGTTGGGTCGGCCCTTATTGGGCTAGCGAGGACGAAATGCTCACCCCTACATTTCAGGTTAAAACGAGGTCATTCCGGACTATTTGGATTAGAAGTGGGTCGTTGAACGAGTCTGTGTGCTGCTGTTCCTGTTGCTTGAAGTTCTTCCCTGCGGGTACTTTATCGATTTACTCGCTTCTCTTTCAATGTTGAACTCTGTGAGGTCCGCCTACCTGGGACCGCGCCTCACCCCTTTGTTTTATTGTTATTGTTGAACTCCTTTCATTTCGGTTATGATGTAAGCCCTAAGGCGTCACAGTGCACTTGCCCACTTTATTTTTTTAAGCATTTTCAGACTTGTTAATTTGAGTGTTGGGTTGTTGATTTAAAGTCCTTTCTTAAAAGTTTTTCTAGGTCTCCTATTTCCTAAAATTTGCATTATCAAAAGGCCTTGTAGTATTAAGTTGGTAGGTCGACGGTACGTCTACTACGTATCGAGCTCCTATTGGCTTAATATTACGGCGTTGTGGTATACCCATTCAGGTCGCCATACACCTGAGCATACATTAGGCTGCCAATAAGTCTAGCATTGGGTCTACTACTCATATCATTCCTTTCCAATTCATTCCTTGGACACTGACCCTTATGTAATTTATCACCCTTGGAAATAGGCACTTCTCCACCAGCACATTTTTGCATTTCAAATCTGGCCAAAGTCTTGTTAATATAGCGCTGTTGACATAATCCCAGCAAACCCCTCTTTCGATCTCTTTTAATTTCAATTCCTAACACATAAGAGGCTTCACCAAGGTCTTTCATATCAAAATTTTTAGATAGAAAAGTTTTGGTGGTTTTCAACAAAGTCAAGTCACTGCTGGCAAGTAATATATCATCAATGTACAGAATTAAGAAAAAAAAAATTCTTGCCTACAGTTTTCATGTAAACACATTCGTCGACAAGATTTTCATTGAATCCAAATGAGGTAACCACATAATCAAACTTCTTATATCACTAGATGCTTGCTTCAGTCCATATATTGACTTTTTTAATTTACAAATTAAATGCTCACTGCCTTTTTTAATAAACCCTTCAGGTTGCTACATATATATGTTTTCTTCAAGTTCCCCATTCAAAAAGGCCGTTTTAACATCCATTTGGTGTACGTAATTCCATGTCGTAATGGGCAACTAAAACCATAACCATTCTAAAAGCATCTTTTGTCGAAATCGGAGAGAAAGTTTCAGTGTAGTCTATACCCTCCTTTTGTGTGAAGCCTTTCGCTACTAACCTAGCTTTGTATCTTTCCACACTGCCATCAGCATTCCTTTTGGTTTTGTAAACCCACTTACACCCTACAGGTTTATAGTTTACCACAGGCACGACTAATTCCCAAACTCCATTATCATGCATACTCTACAACTCAGCCTCCATTGCCTTACCCCATTGTTTAGAAAACTCACTCTCACTGACCTGTTTGAAGCTAATAGGGTCATTATCTTCCCCCAAACAAAATCTGGTTCCTGAAGATACACTTCATATTCAGTTGGATCAATGGTGGGTTTTCTAACTCTGTTTGATCTTCTCACTGGTTGGGGTACTTCTATATTTGCATTTTGAGATGGCTCAGGATTATTTTGAGGTGGCACAGGTTCTAGTGCATCAATCACAGGTTCTGGTGCATTAGGAACAAGTCCCTAATTATTCAAAAGTGGCTACTGCAACTCATCTACAGGGAGTGAAGGTGCAAAAGGCAAGACTGTAACAACATTTTCTGTTTTTGCAGTAATAATTTCTTCAAACTCTAATTCCAAATTTTCTGGTTCGCTATTGTGAAATGCCTCGTCTAAAATTTTTGCTTTATTGGTCTCGATGATTCTGGTGTTGTGGTGAGGGGAGTAAAACCTATAACCCTTCGATTTCTCAAGATACCCTATGAAGAATACACTTATAGTTTTGGGGTCTAGTTTCTGAATTTGAGGGTTGTAAACCTTAGCCTCAGCCTTGCAACCCCAAACATGAACATGGTGTAAGCTTGGCTTTCTGCCATTCCAAAGCTCAAAAGGTGAGCTTTGCTAGGTGCTCTATTGCAGAGATAATTGGCTATTTTTAGAGCCACACCCCACAAATACCTAGGTAGTCCAGAAGTACACATCATACTTCTGACCATGTTCA
>LYNE01002881.1:4310-20771 GCA_001662545.1 Rosa x damascena
CTGTGTATATTGAATTAGGAATGGTAGGATATGAGCCAAATTACACGTCTAAATCATGAACAACAAGAAACGTTCATGGTGACTGATGTGTGAAGTAATATCAGTCATCGTTTTTAAGTAAATAACGATGTTAAAATGTATAGTTGGGCTGTAGGATCTATATTTCTATAAGCATTAAAGGCAAAAATATGAAGGTTTAACAGTATATAAACATACAAATTTGTCTGAATTTAAACGTATTTACATCGATTTATAATGAAGAACCGATGTATATAATTATACCAGACATCGGCTAAAAACCGATGTCTGCATTTTCCGGATCTTTCTCATCAGGCACTAAGACATCGGTCGAAATTCTTTTTCTCATCGGTTTTTGGCCGATGTCTGAGGCCATAATTCTAGTAGTGTTGACAACATAAGATGACTTTGTAAAGCATGTGACTTGATTTATTTTTCTTACCTTTAGCCCATTGATCTGGGTCTTAGAGCCCCAGCGGTGGTCGCATATAGAGAACTAGAGCTTGGCGGTCGCACAAATATGAGATTGCAGAGGGATAGGAGAGAGTGTTGGAGAAGATGAACAGTGAAAGGATGACTCTATCCTTGAAAAGTTAATGCGGTTCACGGCGAAAGTGATTCCAGGTATGCGTGTTGAGTTGAGATTAAAAATCCAGGTACCAATTTGATATTTTTAAAAATTAAGGTATGAAAGTTATTAGTGTGTCATAGTTCAGACATTGTGTATGATTTTTTTTCCATTAATTCGAGCACATACCTTTGTCTAATAGTATAATTCAATACAAAAAATTTAATGAGCCGACCTACACATGTGCTTATTAGTTCATGCATGAGAAATGTATGAAATGAAGTTGTATCCCGATTTCTTGCTTCCACAATTGACTAATTCAACTCGTAGCCATCCCACCAACCAAAGGGATCATGTCTCGAGGAATTATTCTGTGGTTCCGGAGTATCACATGGCACTTAGCGCTGTCAACGGGTTGTGTCGGGTTGGGTTCGTGTCGGGTCAAGGTATTTGTCATGTCGCAAAATATAAACTCAAACCCAACCTATTTAATAATCGTGTCAAAAGTTTAAACTCAAACCCAACCTATTTATTAAAAGGGTTAACCGTTTCCAGCCTGCTTAACCCATTTAACAAATATGTCGTGCCGTGTTAGACAAAATGACTTATTTAAGGGTTAACAATGTGACCCATTTAACTAAAAAAAATACATAAATTGATTAAATTTACTAAAAACTCCACAAGACGAATAATATAAATAATTATATATGTATATATTCATAAATAATTAGATCCAATAATTATAAAGCAATATATTTCAAATTGTCTAATCCTATGATCAAATACTCCCGATGTCCAAAATTTCAAGAAGAAGTATTGCATAATCGGATTATACGGGTTCACTTCGTGTTGGTACGTTGACCCGTGGCCGACCCATTTGTTAAATGGGTCATATGGCGGGTTGACCAACGGCCGACCTGCTTTTTAATCGTATGGGTTCAACCCGCTTTATTTCGTGCTGGTTTTGAGTCGTGTTATCGGGTCGTGTAGAAATTGACAGCCTTAATGGCACTGTCATGTGGTAGTCTCAACCAATAATATTACTCGAATTTAGTGGGGACCATGCAGAGGGTGAAAAAAAATTAAATTAAGAAACCAATCAGAAATAAATACAAGTAGTATGGACCAATAATGTCATCTCAAACCACCACGTATACTATGATCCGGGACCATGTTATAATTTCCAGTCTCTCTACCTCTTATAGTTATACTTATAATAGAACTCCACGAACAATCACATTTCTATATCATTCATGTGACAACACATGAGTCATCCACTGGGTTAATGAAACTAATTAATTGTCAGAATGTACGTAGAGAGGTGGGTTCGTTATAGATCAGGGGCCGACTGAATTGAAGGCTGTCGCTCCCATTTGATGATTAATTAAGAGGAAACTTTTGTATGCATCATTGCATTGTATGTGAAATTATATCCAATATGTACGTATATTGGTTTGAAATAACTATATGGTGTTAGTTTCGATAAATAATTTGATTAAAAGTTAAATTTTCAAGACATATAAACCTTGAAGCTCATAAAGACAAGTAGTTGGGAAATGATACGCAAACGTAGTTAAGCTGTATATAAGTACTGTCAAAGCTAGTCCTCGAACATAACACCCGGCAGCTTAAAAATCTCTCAGCCATGAACCCTCCTCCTTTTGCTTCATTCTACTTGCTCCTGTCTTGTCTACTGATCATCCTAGTATCAACCTCGACATCCAAACCAGCATTAGCTTTCTCCATTGCTAGCCTCAGGAAATACCACCAACTCGAGCTCCCTTATAACGTAGTCGGCCCCGAAAGCGTTGCGTTCGACTGCCGTGGAGAAGGGCCTTATGTTGGGGTTTCAGATGGTAGAATTCTCAAATGGGAGGAACCTCACAACGGCTGGAGAGAGTTTGGCTACACTTCCCCGAATAGGTAAGCTAGCTAGCTAACTGGATCTCAGTTTAATTAACAGATATTACCAATTGCTTAGTTATTACTTGCATTCTGCTGTCTTTAAGCTATTCATGCACTCTATTAAAAGAACGGATCTTGATCGTTTTGTTGATTTAACAGGCAGAGGAAATTATGTGATGGCTCAACCAACAAGATAAATGAACCGATATGCGGAAGGCCACTGGGTCTAAAGTTTAACCCTACAACATGTGAACTGTATATAGCAGATGCCTATTTTGGACTCTTGAAGACGGGACCAAATGGTGGCCGTCCTCATCAACTCGCCACTTCTGCAGGAGGAGTCCCCTTCCATTTCTTAAATGCTTTGGACATCGATGACGAATCTGGAATGGTTTATTTTACGGACACTAGCATTAATTTCCAAAGAAGGTATATATTGTGTACACACACACATAATTAACTCTTTGTTTCTTTTAATCTTTTTGCTTATTGCAAAGCAGCGGGGATATCCAGCTAGCGTTTATACTTATAGCTCAAGTCAAATTAGATGTTCGAAGGAATCTAAGCAATCGGTAACTTCAAAGTTAATTAATAAGAGTCTAGCTTGAATTTTGGGTTGATCGATCGGAAGATCTGGGCAGCGCTTTACTCAATAACACTTAACTTGGATGTATAAATATGAGACAAGCTAGTGTACTGGTGGGTATGAGATACCCTCATTTACAACTATTTGAACAAAAATTTACAAGTATTTGAACCAAAATTACAAAACTGAGAACAAAAGTTACCATATTCATTTACACTATTTACATATAGTTAAACAAAAATTACAACATTGACGACAAATTTGTTCAAAAGCTTGTAAAAATGTCGCAAGAGGTGTAATTACCATTATTAGAACTAAGATTACAACATTGACAACGAATTTTAGGGCAATGATCTAGGGCCTCAATGAGGCCTAAGATTTGTGGCTTCAATCCTAGGTGTCAAGCCATGTCACCTATACACCTCATTAATTTGTCAAATCATGTCATGTCATTTTTGAATAAAAAGATTATCTTATCCTTTCAAAACTTAACGGCTCTAAATTATTTTAGCTTTCTTTTAGAAAAGATACATTATTTTATTTTTTTATTTTTCTTTTTTATTATATATATATATAATTAGTCTAAAAAAATTATATTTATATATTTTTGTGAATATATATATATATTTATCTATAATTCGTCAAATATATATATATATATATATGTTGTAGAATATATAACGGCTCTAAATTATTTTGACTTTCTTCTAAAAAAAATATTGTTTGGTTTTTTTTCCTTTCTTTCTTTTTCATTATTTTTGATTTTTTTTCATTATATATATTCAAAAAAAAGTATGGCTGTATATATATAATTCATTAAAAACAAAGTTATATATATATATATATAATTCGTCCAAAAAATTTATATATTTTCGATGGAGAATGAATGTGGTGTGTGTGTGTGTGTGTATATATATATATATTAATATCGTAATTATAATCCATGAAATCTGGTAAATTAAAGTAATATTTAAATCTTTTAATAAATAAAATTAATGGAAAATTAGTTACCTTACATTAACAAGTTAATTTGAAAAATCAAAAATTAAATTTGATTCACAAAAATGGAAAGAAAATGTATTTAAATCGTAATTTAAAAATCTGGTGATTGAAAACCTAGATATCTAAATTGATTGGGAAGTTGATATCTGAAAAGAAATTGCTTAATATGGAATACAATATATTGCACATGAGGAAATTAATTTTTGAAAGTATACTTGTTTTGTTGATCCCAAATTTTTCAATAGACAATAATGATTTTTAAATGTGAATGATAGCTTCTATTTTAGTGTAAATATGTCATTAGAAAAAAGTTCTCAGTGAATTCTACTTGTTCATTATTAGCTACTTAGTACTTTTTTGTTCCTATAAGACATATCTGAACTTAGCTGACTTTCAATTTCAATGTGAATGATATATGGCTTCAATTTTAGTGTGAATATGTTATTAGGGAAAGATTCCCCGTTGAACTTTACTATTGGCTACTTAGTACTTACTTGTTCGTGAAAGACACACTAACTTATTTTAAGTTTCAATGGATGATGGCTTCTATTTTAGTGTGAATATGCCATTTGGGAATGGTCTCCAGTAAACTTTACTGGCTCATTATTAGTTACTTAGTACTTATTGTTCGTGTAAGACATGCTAGCTAACTTTAAATTTCAGTGTGGATGATGACTTCTATTTTAGTGTAATTATGTCATTAGGAAAAGGTCCCCAGTGAACTTTACTAGCTCATTATTGGCTACTTAGTACTTATTTGTTACTGTAAGACAATGTGGATGATGACTTCTATTTTAGTGTAATTATGCTATTAGGAAAAGATCCTCAGTAAATTTTACTAGCTCATCATTGGCTACTTAATACTTACTTGTTCTTGCAAGACATGTTAGCTCTTTCAGTTTCAGTAGATGATAGCTTCTATTTAAGTGTGAACATGCCATTAGGTAAATGTCTCCAGTGAACTCTGCTAGCTCATCATTGGCTACTTAGTACTTATTTGTTACTGTAAGACATATTAGCTGACTTTAAATTTCAGTGTGGATGATGATTTCTATTTCAGTGTAAATATGCCATTAGGGAAAAGTCCCCAGTAAACTTTACTAGCTCATTATTAGCTACTTATTACTTATTTGTTCATGTAAGGCATGTTAGCTGACTTTAATGTTAATGTGGACGTTGACTTCTATTTTACACCTTCCTTAATTGCACTTTTTCTTTGATTATTGCTGTGTTATACACCTATTGTTCATTGAATTTCTACATAGTATTAATAACATTATAATTGTTTTTTCATGTAAAAATAAACGAACAGTTGTATTAATGAAGTCTCACTTGACCTTTAAGGAACACTTCCTAATGTTGCATTTGGATGAGACAATATTAAATTATCGAGAAATTCTGAAATGATGGAATCTAGAATTTTATCAATTCAATTTATTAATGATATTTTCTTACCTCTTCAATTACCAGAATTACGATTTCAATACATTTTCCTTCCATTTTTGTGGATCCAATTTAATTTTTGACTTTTCTAATTAACTTGTTAGTATAAGGTAAACTAATCTTCCATTAATTTTATTAAATTCATTTATTAAAAGAGTTGAATATTACTTCAATTTACCAAATTTGATGGGTTATAATTAAGATATTAATATGTTTTCTTTCCATTTTTGTGGAATCAATTTTAAATTTGACTTTTTTTTAATCAATTTTTTTTTTTTAAATTTTGTGGGTTAGAATTATGACATTAATATATATATATATATATATATATTTATACACACAAACACATATTTGTATATAATTTTTTTTTGACGAATTATATATATAACGAAAAAAAGCAAAAGAAAAAAAAAACCAAAATAATATATTTTATTTTTAGATGAAAACCAAAATAATTTAGAGCCATTAGATTTTGGAAGGATAAGATAGTCTTTTTACTCAAGAATTACATGGCATGATTTGGCAAATAGGTGATGTGTGTAGGTGACATGACATGACACCTAGGATTGAGGCCACAAATCATTTTCCTTTGTTCAAAAACTTGTAAAATATCATAAGATGTGTAATTACCATTATTAAAACTAAGATTACACAAAGTAGGACTCAAATCACAACTTTGACAATAAAATTTGTTCTCACTTTTGTAAATGTGGGTATGAGATACCCACCACTACACTAGAATTTCCCGTATAAATATTACACAAAAACACAGTTACTCCATATGTACGTAAATGAACTTGTTGGTTTCCTGTGTCCAGGTAAGCAGGTAGGCAGAGACATTGACTATGAAAGTTTGTAATACGTACAAGCATTAAAGCATGGATTTGTATACACGTAGGTTGATCAGCTTCATACAATAGTTGACTGGTTTTATGCAACAATAAATCAGTGTAGTGGATACGTTGGTTTACCGTTTACCATTATACGGAGTTTGTTTATCATTAATGAAGCTGGTTTGTATTTATAGTAAAAATATTTTAGCTTGCTTAAAATTTTCTTCTTTTGATTCTTCATCAATGGCATAGTGTTTGGATATTGTCCATCATCTCCGGTGACAGAACTGGAAGGTTAATGCAATACGACCCTAGTACAAAGAAGGTGACTGTGTTGCTCAAGGGATTGGCATTTCCAAATGGTGTGGCTCTAACTAAGGACAAATCTTTCCTCCTCCTAGCCGAAACTGGGACGCTGAAAATCCTCAGGTTGTGGCTTCGAGGACCCAAATCTAATGCCTTGGAACTTTTTGCTCAACTAGTCGGGTTCCCAGATAACATCAAGAGAAACAACAATGGAGAATTCTGGGTTGCGATCAACAACGGAAGAGGAAGATCAATATCTCGGACTCTGCTAGGAGATCCTGTAGGAGCAAAGTTTGATGAAGAAGGAAACGTTTTGGAGGTGTTAGATGGAGAGGATAGTACGGCAGCGTTGCTTCAGTCTGTTAGTGAAGTTGAAGAACACAACGGAAAGTTGTGGATGGGATCGGTGGAAAATTCATATGTTGGTGTTGGCTTGTTTTAGCTCAGGTTTCGTTGCGTGCATGTTGATTATTGATGAACAAAATCTTTGTGCCTTGAAGAACACATCAGAATCCTCTAAATGAGTCGAGCCTTGGAGGCCAAGTCTACTTGATGCCTAAGCTTAGTCTTTGTAATCTCGTTGTAATCTATGTATTTAATACTTTCATTCCTTAATACATGTATCAGACTATCAGGTGTAATATAAATAAGCAATACAATTGATATGAGGTTTTCCACAAACTCTATGAATTTCTGTTATCTTTCATTGTATCAGAGTCACAAAGCTAAACAACACTTTTTTTTTCCCCTTTGCAACCCTTACCCTCTACATCTCAGCGTCACTACCATGGCCTCTTCATCCTCCTCCTCAACTGCTATTCCCACCGTTGCTAATCTTCTCTCCATCAAACTGGACCCTACCAACTACTCTCTTTGGTTGGTACAGATTGTCCCTATTTTGTAGAGTCGAAATCCTCTCCATCAAACTAGACCCTACCAACTACTCTCTTTGGTTGGCACAGATTGTCCCTATTTTGTGGAGTCGAAATCTTATCAGCTTTGTTGATGGCACCAACAAATGTCCTTCTCCATTCAAAACCACTGCTGATGGGAAACCTACTAAAAAAGTGAACCCTGACAATGATGATTGGATCCAAAATGATCAATTGGTCCTTAATTAGCTGGATTAACGGCTCCCTCACGCCTTCAGTTCTTGCTATTGTGGCTCGCTCTCCCTCATCTCCTGCTACCTGGTCTTCTTTGGAAAAATGTTATGCTTCTCAATCTCATAATCAAATTCTCCAATTACAAAGTGAACTCCTTCATACTACTCGAGGTGACTTGTATATTTCTAATTATCTTGATAAGGTGAATATTGTTGCTGATAATCTTGCTCTTGCTGGCCACCCTGTTTCTGATGATGATCTTGTTGCAATTATCATGAATAACGTGGGACCTTTATATGAGAATACTGTCAGTTCTGCTCAGGCCAGAGACACACCTATAACATATGATACTCTTGAAGCCTTGTTACTCAGTGCTAAACGTAGGCTTAATGCTCAAAATTCTCTGGTTGATTCTGGTGCAACGGCTCTGGTTGCCTCTCGTCCTCGTGGTGGTGGACGTGGTGGTCGTGTTTTTCAATCTGGAGGTCGTCATTCCTTTTCTGGAGGTCGTGCTTCTTCACACATGCATCCTTCTATGCCTACGATTGGTGGGCGTGGTTTTTCTTCTAGCAGTCGCACTGGCTCTGTTCTTGGTCCTGGTCCTTCTCAAGGCAGCTTTTCTACTCAACATGGTGGTCAGTTTAGTCAGTTTCATGGTGCTTCTACTTCTCAGACTCCTCGCCTCACTTGTCAAATATGTGGACGTGGTGGTCATTCTGCCTTGGATTGCTTCAGCCGTTTGAATCTTGCTTATGAAGGGCGTACGTGTTCCCACTCATCGTCTTAGTGCCATGGTTGCTCAAAATTCTCCTCACTTTCCCCCCAGAACTTGGCTATTAGATAGTGGCTTGAATGCTCATATCACCCCAGATTTGTCTAACTTGGCCAACCCTCGCGAGTATCGCGGCCCTGATAATGTTGGTGGTGTTGCTTATGGTTCAGGTTGTCCCATTAAACATATAGGTTCTACTACTTTTTCTTCCCCCTTAACTTCCTTTTAACTTAATAATGTCCTAGCCTTCATTGTCCAGATGCCTCCGGCCACCAATATTTTATCTCTTAATAAATTTTCTCTCGATAATAATTGTTATTTTGTGCTTCACCCGAACTTCTTTTCTGTGAAGGACTCGCAGACGGGAAGGACGCTTTTCCACGGGAGGAGTGACAATGGTTTCTACATTTTTCATCTTGGTCAAGGTCGTGTTCCTAGTCGTTTCTTCGCTTTTCTTGGTGTTCGTGTCAATGCTCAACTTTGGTATTCAAGACTTGGTCATCCTTCATTGCCTAGTTCTTTTGAGTTTTTGTTCGTCATGTCAGTTAGGTAAAAGCACGAAGTTGCCTTTTCAATTATCAGAGTAGGGTCATCATGGGTCGGGCTAGGGATGGCCCTACCCTAAATTTTAGGGCTTAGCAGGGTAGGACACGGCCAGGCCTAGTCAAAGTCAACAAAATTTAGGGTCGGAGCTTAAATATGCTAACTCTTACCAGCTCGAAAGAGCCGAGCCGCTAGGGCCGAAAAGGGGCGGGTCGAGCCGGCCTTCCGAATAGGGCCGTATTGGGCCAAAAAAGGCCTTATTTTGTTTAACAAAAGAAATAAAAAAAAATTCTCAAAATGTGGCCCAATGGTTATATAGGTAATACAAGACTCATCGTTTTTTGTTGATCATATTTTATATATATATATATATATATATTGGAATTAACAAAAATTAAAGAAAATAAAGCTTAGGAAATCAATTACAAAGAAAGAGATAAATTGTATGTTCTAGAAAAAAAGAGAAACATATTTTAAAAATAGAAAAAAAATAGAAAATGGTTAGGGCTTAATTGGGCGGGCTTAAAGAGCCCGGACTTCATTTGCATGGCCCATACCCTACCCTATTTGAGCAAGGGTCGAGCCGACCCGCCCTAGATCAAGGGCAGGTGGGGCTTATGGCCGAAGGGTCAAATGATGACCCCTATATCAGAGTTCGTTTCCAATAAACCTTTTGAATTCGTGCATTTGGATGTTTGGTCTTCATCATGTTTATCCATTCAAGGTTTCAAATATTTTGTTATTTTTGTGGATGATTTTTCTCTCTACTCTTGGATTTTTCCCATGAAGTTAAAAAGTGAAGTCTCCTCACTCTTTATTAAATTTCATGCTTATATTTCTAACGTTTTCTCTAGTAGTATTCAATACCTTCAAACAGATGGAGGGGGTGAGTATCTTAATCGATAATTGCAAATTTTTCTTGCCTCTAAAGGCATTCATCATCGCATATCTTGTCCTTATCATCCCGAACAAGATGGACTTGCAGAACGCAAGCACCGCCATCTTGTTGATACAGGACTTACACTTCTTGCTCATGCCTCCATACCTACTAGATATTGGTTGATGCTCTTAACATTGCTCTCTACCTTATCAATCGTTTGCCAACTAGAGTGCTGAATAATATTTCACCCTATGAAAAGCTTTTTCAATATTCTCCTAAATATGATTATTTGCGTGTGTTTGGGTGTGCTTGCTACCCATATCTTCATCCTTAATTATAACTCTACGAAGCTTCAATTTCGTTCTAAACAATGTGTTTTTCTTGGTTATTCTTTAAACTATCATGGGTATCATTGTCTTGATTTGTCTACAGGAAAAGTATATTTGTCTCGCCATGTTGTTTTTAATGAAACTATGTTTCACTTTCGTAAAACCATTGGTACTTCAACCATAGGGGTGTCCCTTGCTCTAGAGTTCATGTCACTACCACTCACCTGACTTGATGCACATAGTCTCGCAAGCGTACGAATCGTTGTCAAGTAAGGGAAGTATTAAAACCTTTATTATCATACCTCGGGGATTAGTGGTTAACCCACAATCCTTAGATAGTCGGAACTAGAGTCACTAAACAAATCAAGGAAAAAGTAAAAGAAAATAAATAAAAATTCTATTCTAAGGCACCAAGCCTTAGCAATGCTCAGCTCTAGTTTTCACCAAAGCCTAATCAAAACTAAGAGCCCAGTGGTGGATATGCACAAATGAGTCTAAAATTGTAGGAAGTTTTGAATTGTGAATTAACTAAATTAAACGCAACCGAAAAGTAAACTAAACAACTAATTAACAAACAAGAAAATTAAATTCGGATTTCAAATTAATGAAAACATGGGAGTGTCGGATGATTCACACTAACTATCTTGCAAATATCGATGCCAATTTCACAAATGCATGCATTTCTTATATGTGTTGAATCCCGTATCTAGTACAGGTCAAGGCTACTAAACCAATTATCTTTTCGGTGTATTGACTATGTCGGTTAAGGCCACAACCAACTCTCTAATTTGGACATTATGCCGGTTAAGGCCGCAATATCCAAAATTAGAGGCCTAGAAAGCAAGATAATAGAGACCCAAGTAAGCTTAGCTACAATTAAACTAGCTAATAGTCACCACACTTAAATCCTAGATGTCATAAGACTAATAAGTTGTCAATTTATCAATCTATTCATCACAATTGCCAACAACATGATTTCAAAGGTTGACAAAGCCTAGAAACATGCTTCTAAGGACCAATAAATTCGGATTTAAAGCATACACAATGAAAATTGCATTTATTAAAATTAAAGCCTCAATATTTATACAAGATGAGTTAGGGCTTCCCAATCCTAACTCCCAAAATTGAACTACTCACTACCCATACTCAAATACATCATCAATAGCAAATAAAATTATAGAATAGATAATAAGGAAGAGAGGGGAGAGTTAGCTTGGTCACTTCTAGCTATGAGCTAGTACAAACCAAGCAATTTCTTCACCCAACTACCCAAAATGAAAGTGTGGTGCTCTTGATATGATTCCTTGAGGCTTGAGTGAGTCATTCTTTAAATTCCTAAAATAAAACTAGAGAAAATGTAGAAAATGGAGGAGGAGAGGGGGAAAAGAGCAACCCAAAGGGGCTGCCTCTGTTTTGTGGTGTGACTGCTGTTCAAGAGAGAGGGTCTCGAATCATGGGGTGGCTGTGAATATGTATGTATAGGTGGCCCGTCTCTAGGGTAGAGAAAGGGATAGAGATGCGTCGGGCAGGGAGAACAGAAACGGCGCCGTACTGGAGAGGTCGTAGAAAGAAAAGGATAAGTTGCCACATGGCAGCATTTAATTGGCTCCAGTCAATTAAGCAAAGCCATGCTTAATTGTTGCACACACATGATGGCTGGCTACTTGATTAATTAATCAAGTTAGTCAACTGTTTCTTCACTTCATTTCTTTATTTTCTTTTCTTTTCTCTCCATACACATTCACATATATATTTTCGGAGGGCATCGACTATGGTTGAGTTGGTGTTGACTTTTTGTCTTTTTGTTGAAAATTCCATTTTGCTCAATTTTCCACAATTTTCTCTCGATTTCCGTAATTCCGCTTATTTCCTACACAATAAATAAAATTGGATAATTATATTATAATTGATTTGAAGATTAACTTATTTATAGTGTTTTAGATACAATTACATACATATAAATGCGTGTAATCACCACTCCTTCCCCCACACCTCCTATTCAGGTATACACTTGTAACCCTAATAGAAAGGTTGTTACTTATAATTATGATTCTAATGTTGCAGGTTTGCCTCCACCTTCTCAACCCAACAATTCTACTCCTCCACCACTGCCCAATGACTCTTCCACCACCATGTCGTGTCTTCTCCATTACCTCTACCAAAAAATTTCCTTCCTTATTCCCCCTCTATATCTTCTGCTCCACCCTGTTCTTTACCCTCTGAGCCACCTCCAACCATTACACCTCAAGAGGGGTTTGTCTACTACTCGCACTATAGTTACCCGAAGCCAAAATAATATAAGGAAGCCTAATCCCAAATATGCACTTCATGCCTCTGTTTCTACTGATTCGGTTGAGCCTTCTTGTTATAGTTAAGCTGTTAAACAGGTACACTGGCGTCAAGCAATGAACGATGAAGTCAATGCTCTTCAATGTGTTGTCACTTGGAATTTAGTTCCTCTTGTGCCTTGGATGAATGTGTTACCTAATAAGTAGGTGTTTCGCATTAAACGCAAGTCAGATGGTACTATTGATCACTTCAAGGCTCGTCTAGTAGCTAATGGATTTCATCAACAAGAGGGTGTGGACTATGATGAAACTTTTAGTCCCGTTGTTAAACACTCCACCATTCGCCTTATTCTTGCAATTGTAGTGAGCTTTCGGTGGCCTACTCATCAACTTGATGTTCAAAATGCTTTCCTTCATGGTTATCTCTTTGAGGATGTGTATATGTGGTAGCCTACAGGTTTCGACAGGACCGACCCTGAAATTTCACCCTGAAATCCGAGGTGGCCATGCGGGGCCTACTTCTAGGGGAGGTTCTGCCGAAAGTTTGGGTAGTTTCCGATGTGATATTGGATATTGGACGAATTATTTGTGCGAGGGGTTTTCGAGTTTTGTTTTAGGATCATATTTATTTTGGAATCGTCATGTAAGAGTTATAGTTGTGTACATGGCGACGTATCGAGCTACTGGTTGATGAGGAAATCCATATGCGTGGTCGCCTAAATCGTACTGTGAGTGGACTTTTGTTTTAAGTAACGATGCATGCATTTATTTCTCGAATTAATGCTTTACTTATTTATCATAATATTTGTCGAGCATATTAATCGGTTTTGTATATTATTTGGTATTTTGGTATTAGAAGTGTAATTGTCTTTCTACAGATTTGGGTAGTCCACTTTTATGGGAAGTTCTGCCAAATTTCTGGTAGAATTTCTTTTAAGGTGGGCCCATGTGGGGGTGGTCAATAAATTTGACCCTGCAATCAAGGCAATTAAAGAGAAGTAATGGCAACAGTAAATGCAACAATTGATGTAGCCGTAAATACGACGATAAATGCGACATTCAGTATGACAATCATGGCCGCCAATAAGTGACGATTATTGCAGGAGTGAATACGGCCTTAATGGTGGCGTGCCGCTCAAGTCACTGCAACTTGCTGTGCAAGTTTACTTGCAGCCCACGCCTATAAATAGGCTGCTCGACGTCGAGGTAAGGCATCGAATTCCTACTATTTCTACTCCACAATTAAGAAACGTACTGACTTAGGCATCGGAGAGTTTTCTGCAGGTACCCCTCCTTCTCCTCGAGCTGACGGTCAAACTCCAGGTCAACGCTCGAGGGAAGCTTCTCGATTGTTCCCGGTCAGCTCCCGCTCCAGTCCGCATTCATTGGTGAGTCAAACTCCTCAACGGAATTTTTTGTCACCAACAGCCCCGCAGGGCCACTCAGGATTTCAGGATGAAATCTGAGGCGGGTCCTGTCAGGTTTTGTTGATCAACAATTTCCTACTTACGTGTGTGAGTTGCGTCGCTCTCTCTCTATAGTCTAAAACAAGCGCCCCGTGCTTGGTTTTCTTGTTTTTCCTCCTACCTTGAAGAGTTAGGATTTGTTGCTTCTATGGTTGATTCCTCTTTGTTTATATTTCAATCTGGTTCAGTCCTTATTTATTTGCTTATATATGTGGATGACATCTTGGTCACTGGCAATGATACTGCACATATTTAAACTCTTATACAAGATTTGGGTCGTCTATTCTTCATGAAGGATTTAGGTCCCTTGCATTATTTTTTGGGTGTTGAGGCTACTTATTCATCTACTGGTCTTCACTTGACTCAATCTAAATACACTCTTGATCTCCTGCATCGTACACATATGATTGATGCAAAGCTGGTCTCTACTCCAGTTGTTCGTGGTCGACGTCTTAGTTTATATGATGGTGAAGCTCTTCCTCATCCTATGGAGTATCGAAGTATGGTAGGTGCTCTTCAATATCTTACTCTTACTCATCCTGATATTGCCTTTGCTGTGAATCAAGTCTGCCAATTTTGCATCGTCCCACTACTATCCATTAGATTGTTGTTAAACGGATTCTTCGTTATCTCAAACATACACCATCTCATGGTTTATTTTATCGGCCTGGCTCCTTGCAAATTAGCTCTCATTGTGATGCCGATTATGCTGGGGATCCTGATGATCGTATCTCTACCGGTGGCTTTTGTATTTATTTGGGTCCTAACTTGATTTCTTGGAGTTCTAAGAAGCAACATGGTGTTTTACGATCTAGTACTGAGGCTGAATACCGGCAATTGGCATATACTGCTTCCTACATTTCTTGGCTTTGGTCCTTATTTCGTGACTTATGTCTTCCTCTGTCTTGTCCCAAATTGTGGTGTGATAACATTGGTGCTATTGTTGTAGCCTCTAATTCAGTTTTTCACAATCGCACTCATCATATTGAGGTTAATTATCATTATGTGCGTGAGAAAGTGATTCGGAATGAGCTTCAAGTTGGTTACTTATGTACACAAGACCAGATTGCTAATTTACTTACCAAAAGGTTGTCTACTGCTTGTTTCTTGTTCTTGCTCTCCAAGCTTCCTCTGCGTGCTCGCCCCGTTAGCTTGCGGGGGTGTGATGAATAGAATCGTTGTGCCTTGAAGAACACGTCAGAATCATCTAAATGATTCTAGCCTTGGAGGCCAAGTCTACTTGATGCCTAAGCTTAGTCTCTGTAATCTCGTTGTAAATGTATGTGTTTAATACTTTCCTTAATACATGTATCTAGTGTAATATAAATAAGCAATACAATTGAACCTCTGTGTGTGAGGTTTTCCATAAACTCTGTTCTCTTTCTGTTATCTTTCAATTATTACATTGACCTACACATACAGTTAAGCAAGCAGTAGGAATGACAGACAATCTCCAACAAAGAGGATATGTTATTTTCTTGATAAATTTATGTAGTATGGCCACTTGATTTGCTTATGGCTTGGTATTTTTTACTGTTTTACTTCCCATAACACACACACACACAAAAGTGACACAACCACTTAATCGAGCTGTTTTGACTAAGAGTTGGGAAAATAGGCAATTGGCTAACCTACATACTGTGGCTAAGGCCCTGGCTTCTAGGCAAACTATGCATACACAAAGTGATCAAATGCTAGCTTCGAGAGTTCGCAAACCAATGTCAATGTGCTCGATTGTTTTGAACTTTTGATTTGAAAAAATTAACGAAGAAACGAGAGTAACCTAGGTTTACAAGCGATAAACCCTAAACCAAGAATTTTGGAGTCTACCAGAGATATATGAGAAACTCTCAATTTGATTGATAATATGATTAAAAAATAGGTTCTGCAGCCATTTAAGGTTGCTTATATATGAGAAAAGAAGCCCTAGGGAGACTAACAATGAAACCCTAAAGCCCACAGGTTAAAACAAAATAAATCCAAATTGAACTAGAAAACTTAAAATGTTGAAAAATAGTAACTTGCAGTTTTGAGGCTCAAAACGATCCCGAAAGCCCCAGAAAGCACACATGTTGTGGCAATGCGACGAGTTTTGTTCCTGACGCCGTTCCCTTCTCACAAAGGTATAGCAATCACAATTCTGACACCAAATGCCAAATCTGCATTAAACCGGGTTTTCATTTTTCACGATCAAGCTACTTTTTGATTCTCGTTGCCATCCATTCTACATCAAAATTAATGATAAATACAGCATAATTCAAGACAAAGTTGTAATTTCTGAAATTATCTATAACCTATTATAGTATATAAATCATGTATGTGTACAGCATATATCTAGCCCTTAATTAACTGGGGCACCCTTAAACAGTTTTGGGTATCTAAAGCAAATGGGATACCCAAACCGATTTGGGTGTCA
>LYNE01002882.1:6803-19303 GCA_001662545.1 Rosa x damascena
ATCTCCCCGAAAGAAAGAGGCACATAATTGATGAATGTCATCACATAAACCCTTAGGTAATAAATAACAATTCATCGTATATAACGGAATAGTTTGAGCTACAGCTTTGATAAGTATTTCTTTACATCCAGAACTCAGAATTTTTGATTTCCATCCCACCAACTTCTTGGTTAGCCTCTCTTTTATGTAATCAAAAATAGCAGTCTTTGACCTTCCAACCCGCAGCGGCAAGCCAAGATACCAGTCATGCTCTGTAACACATTTCACTGCCAGAATAGAGGCCAATTTTACTTGCACATCTGGTTTGACATATCTACTAAAAACTACACTGCTTTTTTGATAGTTAATCTGTTGTCCAGAAGCCCTTTCGTACAAGTTCAGAATTTCTCTAAATTTGGAGCACTCCTCTTCAGTAGCAGTTCCAAACAAGAGACTGTCATCTACAAAGAACAGATGATGCAGGGTAGGTGTTTGAGGGCACATCTTGAGGCCACCAATGACATTATTCTCTACAGCTCTCGAAATTAAAGCAGGTAATTAATCCGTCAGCACAAAGTATGAACAAATAAGGAGACAAAGGATCTCCTTGTCTAATGCCTCTAGAGGGAAAGATTTTAGCAGTTTGCTCCCTATTGATAAGTAATGCATATCTGACTGATGCCAAACAATTCTTAACCATGGAAATCCATTGAAAACTGAAACCCAACTTTGTTAGCATTGCTTGTAAGAAACTCCATTCAAGCCTATCATAGGCTTTACTAATATCAAGTTTAAGAGAGAAAAAACCTGTTTCTTGATTTGTTAACTTATGCATGAAATGTGCTGCTTCAGTTGCAACCAAAGTATTGTCCGAAATGAGCCGTCCCAGAACATATGCACTCTGTAGTGGAGAAATGATTTCAGGCAACCACTTTTTCAATCCATTGGCTACTACCTTGGAGCTGATTCTACACATCACATTTCAGAGGGCTATAGGCCTAAAGTGAGTAGCATCTTTAGGATCCTTTAATTTGGGAATGAGGCATAGATGAGTAAAATTAGAATCTTCCCATATTTCTCCACCATCTAGCACACTCCTGATAGTAGTACACACATCAAAACTTACCACATGCTAGTACTTCTGGAAAAAGAACAACGACATCCCATCTGGCCCCGGGCTTTTTGAGGGATGCATTTGAAACAACGCCTCCTTTATTTCCTCATCAGTGTAAGGTTTGAGCAACTCATCATTCATATTTGTTGTAACCCTAGTCGGAATAGCACTCAGGACCTCTAACATAGCCTCCGGGTCCGTCCCTTCTGTAGTAAAGATGGACGTAAAGTGCTGCATTAACAAATCTTTAACTTTAGCTGGTTCAACATGCCAAACTCCGGCCTCATCCTGTATCTTTTGATCATATTTTTACTTTTCTTGTTGCTAGCTCTATGATGAAAAAAAGCCGAGTTTCTATCACCATCTTTTAACCAAACATCCCTTGATCTTTGTCTCCAATATTTCTCTTGTTGTGCAAGGAACCAACTATGTTTAACATGGAGTAATCTCTACTCTTCATATTGCTCTGGAGAGAATGGTTGTCTCATTAAATCATTCATCTTCTCTTGTATTATCTTGATTTCAACCTTCTGCTTATTAAACTCAGGGTGATGCCACTCCATAAGCCTCTAGCCCGTAAAATTAATCTTTTGCCCTACCTGACACATTGCATTACCAGTTGATGGCAACGCCCACTCTTTCTGAATGATGTCTACTCACTGTTCATGCCCATGCCATATCTCTTCAAAGCGGAAGCGCTTCTGTACCCTTCTATATTGCAGCTTTTCTTTACATACCTCAATTAGGAGTGGACAGTGATCCGATTAAGAGGGGTTAAGTGTTAAAACCCTACTAAATGGAAATCTTGTTCTCCATTGTATCGTTTGAAAGCCTCTATCTAATCTCTCTTTTGTATACTTGTTCAACCTGGTAAACCTGCTACCAACAAATCTCATATCAAGCAGGTCACAGTCTACCATTGTTCTCCGAAAAAGCTCCATGGCTGCTGCAGCTCTTGGAACTCCACCCTATTTTTCAGCATGACACATGACTTCATTGAAATCACTCACCATCATCCACGGGAAGTCACAGCCTTCTGCAACCAATGATTCAATTAAGGCCCATGTTCTGTTCCTCCCATGTCTGGCTGCAACACCCTATATTCCCGTAAAACTCTAGTTATTCGTGGCTCCCGGAAACCCTATCTCCGCATCAATATGGTTAGGAGAATACATACGTAGGGGAGCATGCGTTTCTGCATTCCAAATTAAGGCAATGCCCTGAGAATCTGTCTGATGAGGGAAGCATATATTCCTTTTGGAAGCCAAGTCTATCAGTAAGTTCATCAATCGTACTCTGCTGCGCTAAAGTTTCAGCTAAAAAAATCAAGCATGGTTTCTTTGTGAGGACTAGATCCACAAGCGCCCTCTGTGTCTCATGGTTAACTATTCCCCAACAGTTCCAAATGAGGATGTTTCCTTGCAGCATAATTGACAGGAGATTAGTGGTCGCAGAGCCGCCTTACGGTGCTGCAAACTTGCGGCGTTGCAACAATACGACACTTAGGGTTTTTTTTTTTAATTTGCAAAAAGTTTCATTAAACTTTATTCATTACAATATAATTAAAATATGAACCGAAACCTGCTTAAGCTAGGAGGCTGCCTTACCGCCTAATTTATTGAAAGAAACATAACACAACTAAGACAATTAAAATAACAATACACTTAAAAAATGAGAACTGCTTAAGGCCAACCGCCTGTTAGATTCCATAAATGATCAATAAGATCTTCTTCAGTTCATCATGGCATCGACTACTTCTAATCTGAGTGTAACGAGCCAAGAAAACATCTAAGTTCTCTGGAAGTCGATGTATATCTTCAACATCGAGTAGAGATGCGTACTCATCTTCTTCATTCCTTCAAATACTATTTTCGAGCACATCACATAATATACTTCCTCTGATGGACGTTCATCTTCAATAATCATGTTGTGCAAAATTTTGCACGTCTTCATTATCTTGACAGGAAACTATAACTGCCAAGCTCGAGTAAGCCCCTTTATAATATCAAATCGAGTTTGAAGAACCCCAAACGCTATCTCCACGTCCTTGCCATATTTTTCTTGTTTAGTAGCAAAATAATTGAGCTTTCTAGTCTGAGGCTAAGATATTGATTTCTCAATCGTACCCCAAGCGGGATATGTACCATCTGTAAGATAATATCCGATCATATGAAATAGATAACAGTAACACCACGTCCTTCAACAAGTTCATCAAACAAATAAGAGCAATCCAGGACATATTTATCATTGTGGGAACCAAACATTCCAAATAATGCATGCCAAATTCAAGTGTCATATAAGGCTACTACCTTGAGAACAATAGTTGAACGGTGGTAATGGCCAACAAATTGTCCTTGCCAACCACTAGGATAATTTTTACATTCCAAATGCATACAATCTAATGAACGAAGCATCCAGGAAAGCCACGAGACTCACATTTTCACATGAGCCTATCAATGTCCTCTTTTGTTGGTTATCTAAGAAATTCTGCTTTGTAGATGCGCTCGACAGTATCACAGAATTTCTTCAAACACTCCCTTGCAGTGCTCTCTCACATTCGAAGGTATTCATCAAGCGCTTCAGCAGCATTGCCATACGCCAACATCCTCATTAATTGCTGTGGTAACCTTTTAATGAGGAGTAAACTAGGGCTGACCTTTGCAATTGTACTTACATGAGCATTTGCCAAACATAATTAGCTATAATGAGCCACGCTCATGCTACCACCAGCGGTACCAACTCCCACCAATGGAGTGACCTACGGAAACACATCCAAGCATGCTACCGCCTGAGCCCCTGCTCACCCTTAGATCACCGCTGACGCGCCGCGCCAAGATAGCATAAGAAGCTCGGAACTTAAGCATATCAGTCCCACATCGAAAACATGGAAGAGGTCAGCCTCTTCCCCACCTATAAAAGGTTCTCTCCTCTCTCCTCGTTAATTACGTATTTACTACTTACCTACTGTTATTCTGTCAACATAAATACATTGACTAACTTAGGCATCGAAGCCTTTGACGCCTCTTTGTATTTTACTTGACAGGTAGCGGGAGTATTGATTACATCACAAGTAGCAGTCCGCCCACTGGACCAGGGTTAACCAAGGTTTAGCCACTGCTAAATCTTAAACATTAACAGCAATCTAGTTTTTGTTGAAAGTAATTGTTAGAATTAGTTACCTCTTCGAGAATGAGATCAAAGGGAGAGGGTCTCATTTGGATTCTTCTACGAAAATTTTCTAAGGGATACAAACAACTAGGATTGAAGTAGTCTGCCAGCAATTGACGGTGACCTACCTCATGATCTCTGGGAATGTAACGACAACTAGAAGAGGTACCACCGCTCTTTCTTTGATTCTTTGTCTGACTCTGATGAATCTCATTCTTTATGCCAGCAATTACTCTTTGGCCTTCACTTTCCTCATTAGAATCTCTATAGAAATCACCACGCATGTACGCACCAGACAACTCTTTCAATTCCATATGGAATACACAAAATTATAAACGAGAATTGATGAAATGGGAGACTAGCTTTGATAAAGATATTATAAGAAGGGGGTGTTGTGATATGGTTTGGGGAGGATTGATTTATAGAAACTATATGATGATATAGATAAGAATTAGATGGTTTTGATTTATTGCACATTATTTGGTCCAATGGTTCTTATTTCACAAAATCTTATCTTGTTGGAATTTTGAAATGTGTGCAGATTCAAGATAATGTTCCTTATCTTATCAAATTATATAGTCAAATTATTAAGCTTGTGCCACTTTTACATAAAATTTCACAATAAAAATTAATTTCTAATTCAACCAAAATTAATCATTTATTTAATTCATAAAACAAATAATAAAAATAAACGACACATATAGGTACTAACTTATAGCACAATAAAAATAAAAGCCGTAAGCCATATTAAGACTCAATATGAACCAGGATTCGGATCAACATGATAGTCTGATGACCTATCGAACTCTCAGGTTACCGATGGGTTACCAGAGCTTGAGGAATCGGAGCCACAAAATCTCAATTATTATAAATCTCTGTTTTCTTATGCTCGAAGAATTCCCTCTGTTTTGGAGGCATATAGGTCGTGTCTATTTTCAAATACTCCAAATCTGCTTTTTCTTCTTCCCGTTGTGCGAACTCTTGAAATACTCGTAGCATATATTTGTCCTTCTCTTTCTTCCTAATAGCTTTAGCTTCCACGGTGTTGTTATGACAGGACCCACTCCAAATTTCACCATGAAATCCAAAGTGGCCCTGCGAGGCCGACCTTAAAGAAATTCTATAAAAAAACTGGCAGAACTTCCCCTAAAAGTGAACTACCCTAGACTTGTAGAAAAATAATTACACTTGTAATAACAAACACCATCCTCAACTCCTGGAGTCATCCCGCTCCCTAATTCATAACATCTCCAATTTTACAAATACAAGTCTACACTCAATAACATTAATCCCACAGGTTATCAGAGCAATTCTAATCTATAAAGTAAACAAGGAAAACAGAAATAAAATGAATATGCGGAAGCTATGTTGTTAACTATGCCTCAACTCCATGTACGCCCGACCTTAACTAATCTGGTCTGCAAACTGGGTATTTGAAACCGAATGGCTTAGGGAAAAGTATTGAAAAACACGTTAGTGTGAGTGGACAAAATAAATAAACAAAATAATTTAATGAAATAAGTTTTAATACTTTCCCACAATTTGAATTATTTACAAAACCTCTATGCATACAACGTTTATAAAACATATTTCTTTAAGCTCGAAAAATTGTGAAAACATACCAACCCCGCTGGTTAAAAGAAATCGGCTTAGCCCCGCTAGTCAAAAATAATAAAGTATAAGTAGGGGAAGACGATAACCATACGAATGAGCCTTCCAGGCTCGGGTGATAGCCTCCTAGGCTAAAGTACTGCCCCTATACTCCCGTAAGTACTCTTACGCCACTTAGGCGGATAGGATACTTGTAATACCCCGAAAATTCATTATTAATTTCTGATGATTTTTCAAAAATTATTAAGTTGATTATTGGGATTATTTCGTGGTTCGGGAATGGAGTGGAAGTGGTTCAGACGAATAATTACTCGAAACGTTTTATTTTCGGGGGTCAAGGGGTTGACTGTTTATTTATTGAGTTTCTTCCAAAATTTCATTCGCGAAAGTTGTAGAGCGCGTCAATACGAGTTCGTGGACATATGGAAAGGGAGAATCAAAGTTCGTATGAAGAAGTTATGGCCATAAAAAAAAGTTTTCATTTTGGTTAAATAGGAAAAATCGGGGAAAAAAATCAGAAAAATCAAAGTTTCCAAAAGGGGAAACTTTTTCTCTCTCTTTGCTCCTGACCCCGGCCATATTGGCTAGCCAATTTCGCCAGACAATTTCTTCCTCCTTCGGCCACCAATCAGAGCACCAATTGTTTCATTCTTTTAACCTCACTCCCCTCTCCAAGTCTGGGTAAGTTTCACCACCTAGGTCGGGTTGTGCACGGTGCAGCAGCGCCAGAAATTGGTGGCGGTGCTGCAATTCTTGGCCAACTTGGAACTCATGATTCCGGCTACCATAGGTGCGATTCTTGGGGGCTTTTGGAGCCCAGAGGACATAGAAGATTTCTTCCAAGGTGCTTGCAACGATTCAACTTATGGTGATCGAATTTTGAAGATTAGGAATCTAGGGGTCTTCGGATTTCAAATCTTTCGAGGTAAATTCCGACCAAATGGCTTTAATTCAGACTTTGTGCAAGTTATGAATGTTGATGTACATGTTGAGACGAAGAGTTTGGCATAGGTCTCGCTGCCCAATTCGGAGGTTGATGGCGGCTCTGCCACTTTCTGTGACAGCATTTTTTGGCTGCTTTCGACCACTTCAGGGGCAGTTTCTGTTCCTAATTTTGATATATAGTTTATAATTTTTGGATATTGTATGAGCATGTTAGGGTTTTAGCGTTTTCAATTCGATCGATTTTCGATCCATGAGGATTTGGCAGTCCGATTGGCTTGTAACTTGGATATATTGATCGTAGAAGTATTCCGGAGACTTGGGTGGTCTCGAATGAAGTTTCACCTTTATTGGTATTACTTTCGGGATTTTAGTTCAACGAGGGTTCAAACTTTAATTGTTTTTTAGTCATGTACTAAGTTAAGATTGTATTTAATTAGGTGATTGACGGAGTGTATTCGATACCTTATCTCTGCTGTAAGAGAAGACGCAACAGGATTTAGAGGTGAGTAAATCTCACGTGGTTTATTTTGCAAATGAATTTACTTATTATTCTGAATTATGTGATAAATTATAAATCGTTTTCGAAAATGAATATTTGTTTTAAATGATATGAACTCGATCGACTATGGTTCATAGGACTACGGTTCACAGGTATGGGAGAAAATGAGATTTAAAGTATAAAAATAATTTTTTCGAGTTTCGCGATTGTGAACTATAGTTGGTATTAGTGGCATTCTTTAGTGGATGATTACGTGTGTGTGTGTGTGTATTTACGTGAAATATATATCTTGATGGTGTGGCACTGTGATATGCATAATAGTTGTGATTTTATTCTTAACTTAGTTGTCTTGGGCAATTACTCTTTTCGGAAATGGAATATTTTGTGTAAGTGGTGATTATATTGTGTTGAAAGTGTACATGAGTTATGGGTGTAATATTTCGAGTCATGTGCGACTTTTAAATGTTTTAGGATCTATGGATCCGGGTCACAGTAGTGACAGAGGCAATTATTATCGTAGGGTTGAACCTCGGCCGAGGTGACAGGTTATGATTCAGTTAGAGCTCTAGTCTGTCTGCCATATTATGACATGGGGGTAACACGTGGTTACTTGGGGACTCATGAAAAGAGTGTTTCAAGTGGTTTCTTTCTTTTATTGTCCAAGAGGGACTTGAGATAGGTGAGTGGAAATAATATGATTTTTATCACTTTAGTGTTGTATGTTACCTTAAGGGGTAAGGATGTTGAGTTTTGAAAACGAGTCATGTTGAGAGATCATTTATTTGGAGTTGATGGGTGATTATCGACTTTAAGGTTAGTTGTTTGACTTCTTTATCTATTTTCCATTTCATTCTAATTGTTTGATTTTAAATGTAATCTCCTGAACTAAACTATATGCAGGGATTACTATGGTTTTGGTTTGTATACTGTTGGTGATTTCCTAAACTAAATTTCTATGCAGAGATTACCGGTTTTCATTTAGAATGATTTGATTTGTCACGGTTGTGACATGTGAGTTCCTAAAAATAAAAAGATAATGATTTTTTTGTTGGAATTAATCATTGTGTTGATTGTTGTCCTCGAGTCGGAAGAGGCGTTTTGTTATTTAGGTTTACTAATACGAGCTTGCAAAAGCTTATCGGGTTTATTGTTTCAACCCAGTGAACTATTCCATGGTGTAGGGGTTATTGTGCAGGTCGGAGTAACAGTCATCGAAGTTGAGGGTTGGCTGTTGTTGTAGCTTGGAGGTTGAAGTGTACGTTAGTTTTATTCTTCCGCTGTGTAGTGAGTGTGTTTACTTATTCAATTGTGGTTCAGTTTAATTTGTAAACTCTTTATAAAATTAATATGTGACTCTACAGAATGAGTCTGTATTGATGTTGGTGAGCTCGATTTGTTTTATCACTTAATTTAAATGAATTTTTTTAAGTGTTTTCTTGTGCTTGTTAAGTTATCGGGTTTCAGATTCAAATTTCTTTATTCGAAATTCAGGGCGTGACAATACTGGGCTTCAGGGTTACCACCACAATGGTAGCAACCCAGCACCACAAAGGCGGGCAGGCTTCCGTGATCCAATCACGTCACCACAAAGGCAGACAACATGCTAGCATGATAATATAATCACCACAAGTATGACATAAGAAAAACATTTGAAAACCAATAAATCCATAATTCCATAAAATCCTTCAAGCTTCCCCAAAATCTCGCAAATAAAATCATGAGTACGATTCCCAACCGTACTTGGAGAATCTTATGATAATTCAATTAAATCAACGATGTGTCTCACATGTCAAAACAATTTCAAATCGATAATAAATTGCGGGATTAAATTACAAATCATAAATTTAAATAATAACCAATCATCGGAGATAAATCATCGAAAGCTTAAGGAAAAACAAATGGTAAAACAAAATATTTCCCGAGCGTCAACATCAAAGTAAATCACAATTAATTCTCCGAAATCATCATCGAAATCAATTTCCGAAATTGAATCATATGTTCAAATTATAAACCAAAACCAAATAATATCTTAAACCAAATAATATGCTCAATAAATGAAACGATAAATGAATAAATCAATCATTCGACAGTCCACTCACAATATACAGCTAATGTGACCAAGCATATGGATCCTCGTCGAGCGATGGTCAGTACCTCGTCCTGTACAAAATTATAATTCGTAAACGACGATTCAAAATTTAAATACGATTCTAAAATGAAACTTGAAAACCTCTCGCACAATTAATTCATCGAGCATCCAAAATCACATTAGAATCAACCCAAACTTCTAGGGTTTCGCCAACTTAATTATTCTAACTTCCTAATGAAAAATGAAGACGATCCAATGGACGGATCTCCTCAATTCACAAGATCTAAAAATTTAAAAATTCCTATTGATATCCAAACTTCTCCGAAATATACCAAAATCATATCTATAAGTCTTTAAAAACAAGCTCAACCCAACAGACCAAAGCAGGCTGCTAGAGCGCTGCCACAAGTGCTGTGCGTGGGCCCCACGCGCCGCAGAGCCAACCCCTGAATTGGGTGACCAAACTTTCATCAAAATCTTCCTTTCGACTCCTCAAACAACTTCTTCAACTACTACAAAGTCAGATTTCAAAGGAGAAGGCCGGAATTTACCTTGAAAGCAAATAGTCCGAAAATTCCCCCAAAATCTTTCGAAGCTCAGTTCTCCTTTGTCACTTCGATTCGGTTCGAGCCACTTAGAGCATTTGTAAAGCATGGGAAGACGAACAAAATCCAATTAGCCTCAACGTCTAATTTGGCCGAAATTTGAAAATATGCTGGAAAAAGAGTTGTAGCTTCATTTGTTCTATTCGTCGCATACGGTGAGTTAGAGGTTGTAAGACATATATGGTTGGAAAGCTTGTTCCAAGATGAAGAGAATAATACCAAATTCATGGCCATAGGTGGTTAGACGAAGTGGTGGTGAGGCTGCAAAGGTTCGACGCTGGAGAAGGAAAAATCTGGAAATTTGGGGTACTTTCCCGAAATGGAAAGTCGGCCACTACAAATTATAGAACAAGATTTCAACATAATTACAAAACTGTCACTGAATTGAAACCCTTATAACTTCTTCATTATAACTTTAATTTTAACGTGCCACATATGCACGAACTTGCTTTAACGTCCTCTGCAACTTTCATAAAGAAAGTTTTCCCATAAACTAAGCCGAACAAAAAAGTCAACTTTTAGGTCTACTAAATTATCCAAATGAAGGTAAAAGTAAATATTTGTTGGCATCTTCACGAGACTGGAAAAAAGAGCATTAGTATTGAATAAACATAACAATATTCATCATGCATGCGAATTCATTATGTATGCAACTTCATTATACATTCATGATGCATTTCTTCATCGGGCACCATTAAGCCACAAGGAAGCGATTCATCTAGGCATCTTTGTGCCTCCAGAGAGTATTTAATTTCATTTTAGCACCTATGTGCCTCCTTCATTCAGAGACTTTAACCCTAACCTTCTTTCATTCTCTCAGTGACTTTTACCCTACACATTCTCTTAGGGACATTTACCTTAAATCTTCTTCAAGGGACTTTTACCCTTCCATCGAGGTCCACATTATGCTCTCTTTCTTCTTCTCTATCTACTTTTCTTCTCCCTCATTTTCTTAGTTCTTCTCCATATTTTTTACTCCCTTCTATTTTTCTTTCTTTGCTCATCTCTCTCTCCCTTTTTTCCTTCTATTCCTCCCTTTCTCTTTTTCTCCATCATTCTGACTCCCTTTCTTTTCTTCTTCGCAATCTTCTCTTCTTCAATTTTTCTTCCTTCCCTGCCTCTCATTTCTATTCTTCTTCTTTTCTCTCACAACTCTATCTTTGCTCGCTTTTTTTTTTTCCATCCTTTAATTTAGTTGCCTAGTAATACTTCATACACCACAGATTTCTTCCACCACCTTGCAACAATAACCACAACACACCATAAGATCAAACCTAGTGCTCTGATACCACTTTGTTGGATAACAGAGGAAGCGTAAAATAAGAAACTAGTTTTGGGTAGGGAGATAGGATGCATGAATGACACACAATATGGGAGACGTACAGTCCAAAGACATGTACAGAGCACCTAGAGAGAGAAATAGAGGAGACTCTCAAAATAACTAGTAAAGGAATTCACTCTTACCATAATTCTACAAAATACTACTCTACACCTTACTCAACTAGACTAGCCTATTTATATAGGCCTACACTAGACATGCCATAATTAATGTAATTACAATAGACATAAGTACTTAACAACTCAAATTCTGTAACTCCTATAATCACCATAACAGTCACATTGTACCACAATTATTCAAATCATAAAAACTCCCATAATTCTAAATTATTCATAACTTCCAACAAGCTATTGTATATAAACACTCATTTTTGAAGAATAGTGTGAAGCTCTATTCATGAATCAAGGTGAAAACTTATACTGTTGTTGTACAACATCCAGAATACAAGTTGGAGCACTGCCAAACCAAGTTTCTCATTGTTTGGATTCAAAAGTAATATTTCCTAATCTATGTGTTACTCTATTATAGGAACAAGAAGTAAATTTTATCTAGACACCCTGCATACTCTATAATGCACCTTGAATGTCGAATATCAGACTACTAAGATCAAATAGATTAGAAATTGTATCTATGATATCCTTCATAGCTTGCAGACAATCAGTTTGAATTGTGACATGATGCAATCGCATGTTTGACAAAATCTAGTACTTCTCTAACGGCCAACAGCTCTATAAGCTATGCAGAACTAACATGACGCACGGGTTGTGTAAAGGCAGCTTGGAACTGCCCATTAGAGTTTCTTAAAACCCCTCCAATACCTCTTTGTGGCAACTGCGGCAAGTATGCTCCATCCGCATTAAATTTAAGTGTATCAGTAGCTTGCCATTTTCTTACCACTCTCAATACAGGCAATACAGCCGACTTCCTAGCATTCTTAAATTCCTCTAACCACATAAAATAGCTAAAGAGAATATCATTTGAGGATTTTATTGGACCTTCCCACAGTTTGGTGTTATGATTCTTCCACGATCCCTAAATAATCATAACGAACTTTTGAAACAGTTGTTCCTGAAGATGAAGTGCTTGTTCCAACATCCATTCTTTGAAATTCAAGTTTGGCTGTGTTAAATGATGAAGAGTAAAGGTGTATC
>LYNE01002882.1:21803-28900 GCA_001662545.1 Rosa x damascena
TTTTCTATTTTTTTTTTTTAAATTGATAGAGATTGATCTTTAGAGTGTATGATATATAAATATAGGTTTACAAAAAATTGGTATCTTTAAAGATTTATTTGTAAATAAAGCCCACAAGGCCCAGCCCGAAAAAGCCTGCTTTATATGGACGAGTTTGGATCCTTCGATTTACAATAAAGTCCGGCCCGCCCCGGCCCGTTATTATTTAAAAATATAATAAGGCCCGGCCCAAGACCGCTACGAATGGGCCAAGCCCGTGACAAGGCTTATCATCACATAAATCTTTCAGTAGTAGGTAGCAGTTCATAATATACAGAAGCATAGTTTGGGATCATAATTTCTTTACTTACACAGCTGAGGACCTTGGATTTCAAATTGACTAATTTCTTCAACAATTGATCTTTATGTACTGAAATCTTTGTGTCTTAGATTTACCTACTCTCAAAGGCAAACCCAGATATCAGTCGTGCTCCTCAACACACTTCACATCCAAAATCGAAGCTAGAACTACCTGCAAATCTGTTTGAACGCTAAAAACCAAATTGCTTTTTGGACGTTTACCTTTTGGCCTGAGGCTCTTTCATATGTGTTTAATATGTCCTTGAAAGCAAGGCATTCATCAAGAGTAGCCGCACCAAATAAAAGACTGTCATCAGCACGAAAAAATAGATTATGTAAAGTAGGAGCTTGTGAACACATTTTCAAACCCCTATTAGTCCCAGACTACACAGCTTAAGAGATTAATGCAGACAACCGTTTAGCATATAAAATAAACATGTAGGGTGAGACAGGTTCACCCTACCTAATACCTCTCGTTAGATTTACTCTTGCAGTTGCCTCTTCATTCATCAAATTCCATAACTAACAGATGAAACACACCTCATTAATTACCATGTTAATTTTGTAAGAGCAATATGTAAGAATGGCCATTCAAGCCAGTTATATGCCTTACTGTTATCTGACATGAGCCAGAAGAAACCATTTTCTTGAGTTCATAGTTTGTGCATGAAATGTGCTACCTCAAGAGCAACAAGTGTGTTGTTAGAAATCATTCTTCCAGGTACGTACATAAGCACTTTGTAGTGGAGAGATAATCTCAAGCATCCACTTTTTGAGTATATTGGCTGAAACCTTTAAACAGATTTTGTAAATTACATTACATAGGGCTATTAGTCGAAAGTGTAGCAGGTTTTTTACTTTTGGAATGAGACATATATGAGTAAAATTGGACTCTACCAATATATCTCCCTTTTCTAAGAAGTTTTGAATGGCTAAGCCCACATCAAGGCCAACACATGCCAATATTTTTGAAAAAAGAATGGGGACATACCATCGGGCTCTGGACTTTTTGATGGATGCATCTAAAATAAGGCAGTCTTTATTTCCTCATTAGATTCGGCAAATTTAGTTCCTCATTCATGGCTGCAGTAACGTTTATTAGTGTTGATCAAAATATTGTTGAAATAGCCTCATCATTAACTCCTTCGGTGGCGAAAAACTTTCTATAATATTCGAGAAGTATGTTTTTTACTTTAACCGAATTAGTCTATCAATCACCTGCCGGAGTTTGAAGGCCTTTGATGGTGTTTTGGTTTTTTCTGTTTGAAGTTTTTCCATGATAATACGCAGAGTTTTGATCCCAGTCTTTGAGTCAAATAGCCCTCGATCTTTGCCTACAATACTTTTCTTGAAGTGGAAGTAACTAACTCTGCTTGGCATGGAGAGCTCTTTGTTCTTCATACTGCCAAGGTGAGAAGAAGGGTTGTTTCATGATGTCATAAATGTATATAAACAATCTTGTATCCTTGAGAAATTCACTTAATGCAAAATCACAAAATTCAATTGAAACTTTCTTCGTTTCTCTTTATGAGTCAATAATAGGTGGAAGGTCATAAATCTACACACTATTAAAATAAATCCAGAATATAAGTCTGGCCCAAACTCTAGGTTACTTGTGAAAGTTGTAATAGGGTTAATATTAGAGATAATCTTAGAGATATCTTCGTAGATATCCATTCATTGTACGATTATGTTTCCATGTACAACTCTGATTCTATGTTTGTAATCCTCTATATAAAGAGGCCCTTATTATCAATGAAAGTACAATAATTTCTCTCTCTATTATGTTTTCCTTAAACACGTTATCAGCACGAAGCTCTAACCCTGAAACCCTAAAATCTTAGCCTTCAGAACTGGCGGCGAAACCACCAGAACCTGCCAGAAAACCACCGAACTGGCTACCAGAAGTTCCTGAACCGGCCCCATTAGCCTCGTCAACGCTAGCCTGGCCAGACTAAGCGCGGGTCCCTACACCCCTCCTCCGATATTGTTAGCCTCGCTTGCCCTAGCATTAATGTAGTACCCCGGAAATTTGTTATTATTTTCTGAGGATTTTCTGGAATTAATTTTGTGGTTATTGGATGGTTTCTTGGCTCGTAGACAAAGCAGAAGTGTTTCGGGTGAATAATTATTCAGGAAGCGTCATTTTAGGGGGGTCGCAAAGGTTGACTTTTTATTCGTTGGGTTTCTCCGAAAACTTCCTTCACGAAAGTCGTAGAGAGCGTCGTTACGAGTTAGTGAACATGCGGAATGCGAAAATAGGTGTTCGTATGAAGAAGTTATGGTCATTGGAAAAATTTTCCATTTTGATTAAAATAGGGAAATTTCCGGAAAAATATTAGAATTTCTGTTTTTGGAAAGTTTTTCTCTCCTTTCTCCCGAGCCCGAGTCGCCCTCTCCACTTCGCCGACTGATTTCTCCCTCTTTCGGCCGCCATAGGATGTGAAACCAATTGGGATTTCTTCGCCTCAACCTCCTCTACAAGTTTGTGGAAGTAGTTCTTCACAATTCGAGCCGTAGGAGGAGCAGCAAGGCAGGGAAACCACCGTGACGGGCATGAAATTGCCACCTTTGGTTCTTCCTCCTCCTGCCACCATAGCCAGTGTTTCTGGAGGGGTTTTGTTGCCTAGATGCTGGGGAAGGATTCTCCCAAGATAGTTTATAATGATTTCACTTGTGGAGGACGAATCGAAGCATTGAAAGTCTAGGGTTTCAATCGGCCCAATTTGTTCTAAGGTAAAATTCTATTGATTGGTTTATAATTGACTTTAGAGTAGTTATGATTGTAATTGGAGTTGAGATGAAGAACTTTTGTGTTGGAAGTTTTGTCAAATTCCGACTTTGGGCAGGCGGCGGCTCCGCCACTGTGGTGGTGTTTTCTGGCTGTTTCCGGCCACCTCAGGATAGTTTCTATTCCTGATTTTGATCTACTCGTTCATACGAACATTTCGATATACAATACGTAATTTTTGGAGATTGTATGAGCATGTTAGGGTTTTGGTGATTTCGATAGTTTCAGTTATCAATCCGTGAGGATCCGACTATCCGATCGGCTTGTGGATTTGTCACATCGATCGTAAAAGCATTCCAGAGACTTTAGGTGGTCTCGGATGAGGGTTCGCCTCGATTGGCATTACTTTCAGGGTTGTTGTTCGATTTGGGGATTCGAACTTTAATCACTTGGTGATTCGTATACTGATTTGAGACCATTGGTGATTAGGTGCTTCTCAAGGTGATTTGGACGAGTTGTTGATGTGAGTGTTAGTTCGGTTCTGTATAGAAGACGCAGTAGGATTCTTAGGTGAGTAATTTCTCAATGTTCATTTACGAACGAGTTTACCTTATCTTTTTGGGAGTTATTTAGTTAACTGTAAACTATAGTTTGTATTAGTAGCATTCCTGAGTGAATGTCTACGTATATATATTTACGTGAAATATATGTGTGTTGGTGGTTTTGTTGTGATAAAACAATAATTGTGGGTGCATTCATTTTATTGTTTTGGGGTGTGACTTTTCGTGAAACAATATTTTGTGAAAGGGTTGATTTCTATTATTTTGAAAAGTGTTGTGCATTGTGGAACATTTTTAGTTCACGGGTGGCTTATTTAAATGTGGGTCTTGTACCGGGAGTAATTGATAGGGATCAATTACGGGGAATCTTTTTTTTAGATTCGTGTAACATTTTGGGTCCACTGTGACTCCTTTAAATGTTTTGGTATTTATACCGTGGATCCAAAGACTTATGAGTTGAGGATCTTGGATCACGAAATTGATTGAGGGTGGGAAAATCGAGACTTCACGCCTTTGGCCTGGTTAGTGGATACGATCAGTTAGAGCTCTAGTTTGTCCGTCGTGATTTGCGTGAGTTTTTTCTTGATTGAAACGTGTGGGTTTATCCCGTGATTTGCGTGAGTTGTTTCTTGATTGAAATGTGTGGGTTTATCCCGTGATTTTGTGTGAGTTGTTTTGAGTTACTCATACGAGCTTTCATAAGCTTACGGGTTTGTTGTGTGGCAACCCGGTGTACTATTCAATGGTGTAAGGGTTAGTCTTGCAGGTCAGGGTAAAACTGAGATAGCGTGCTAGCAGCTTTACGGTAGGAAGCCAATTTTGTGACTTTACCGTTATTAAGACTTTCGCTTATAGTAAGCTCTGAGGAGCATTTACGTATTATTTTGTTGTGGTAATTTAATTCGTAGCTTGTGTAATATATAACTCTGCGGAGTGAATATATATTGACTTTGTGGGTTCAGGGCATCAATATGTACTTGGTTTAAAAGGAAAAAGTTTTCCAGGTATTTTGTATTGATGGTTGAATCATCATGCATGTATAATTATGAGATTATATATATCAATTTTTATTTTTGTTTAAAAATCGGGGCATGACAGTTAGCCTCGCCAGTGCAAGCGTTAGCCTCGCTACTGACAGCCCCTGCGCAGCAGCCCCACACATCCTCTGCGCATCGCTCGCGCATGATAGCCTTGCTTGCCTGCGACCCCTGCCAATAGTGTTAGCCTTGCACAAGTTGCAACCTCCACAACAGTTAGCCACGCCAGCAATAGGCCTGCACACCTTTGTGCCTAGTGTTAGCCTCACCAGAGCAAGCAGCAACCCAGTTAGTCTTGCTTCAGCCTGTTAGCCTCGCTAGTAGCCTTTGCAGAAGTTTTCCGGCAACCCACCAACAGTTTTCGGCCAGCAACCACCACCTTCAGCCAAATTTTTCTGGCGACCTATTTCGAGGTATTTTTTACTAAAAGTTCTTTTTTTTGAGTTTTTTCAATTTCTCTTCTTTTTCTCAGGACTTGCAACCTCTTTTCTTCTATCCCCCTTTCTTCTTCATAGGGGAGACCTAAGCGGAACTGTGGGGGTTTGTGCTATCTCCAAGCTTGGAGCTTGTTGAGATCTCCAACTTAGAGTTTGTAGAGAATTTATGATCGAACAGACAAATCATTGTTTCAATCTAATCTAATACCTTTTGGAATCGAATTTCTTGGGAGAGATTAAGCTCAAAAATTTCTATTGTTTTCTTGATAACTTTTTCCGCTCCGAAAATAACCATTTTTCTTGTTCTCTTTCAGGATGAGTAACCTGAATAAACTGAAATTTGTTCCATTGGGAACCACTTGCTCTGGATATCACAAGTGGGTTTGTGATGTCCGCCAGCATCTCAAGGCTGAAGGAATCCTGGATATGATTCTTGAGCCTAGCTAAGACGTGCTAACTGTTGAGCAAGCTCAAGTTTTGGAAGCAAATAGAGCAGCCTTGGAGGCAAATAAGGCGAAAGCAATCATCCTAATAACTCGTTATATGGATGATTCGCTCCAGTATGAGTATATGAATGAAGAAGCCCAGAAGGCTATGGGTCTCACTCGAAGAAAGATTTGGCAACGTCCGTGACTCCCTGTTTCCTAACCTAGAAGTGAAATGGCATAGCCTTCGCTTCTGTGATTTCAAGTCAGTTCTTAACTACAACTCAGAAGCACTTCTCATTAAATCCTTAATGGAATTCCGTGGAAAAGAGATCATAGATGCAATACTGATTGAGAGGGCTCTCTCTACCTTCCCCATTTCTGCTTTGATGGTTGCTAAGAACTATCAGATCGATGTTACTGTAGGATGGATCACAAGGTTTCATGAGCTCATTGGAGCCATGAATGTCACTGAAAAGAATGACAACATCCTTGTGAATAACTATAATTCGAGACTCGTGGAAACAGAACATATTCTGGAGTCCAATTATAGTCGCACCCCTAAGGACTGGCACCAAGAGCGAAACCCTAAATCTAGGGACAATTTTGGACGTTCTGGTCCATATTCTTTCTCTCATAAGGAAAGTAACCGCCGTAATAGGCGAACATGGAATCGAAGAGATCAACGTGGAAAGAGAGAGGGAGGCAACACTTCTGGCCATGTTGGTGGTACCACAAACACTAAGAGCCATCCTAATGACGCTTTCAAAGTGCCTCTATCATGGAAGTTCAAGCACAGAGATGTATGTTCCTGATGTGGAGTTTCCAGTTATTGGGCACACATTTGTAGAGCTTGTGAAGATATTGTCACCACCTACAAAGCATATTGTGAAGTGAGAGAAGCTCACTATGTGGAATAAGATGATCTAGAGTGAAGGGTTGAAGGCTTCAAATCTGGCAGGGATCAATAGATCGCTAATTCTGTTTAAGTCTTTATTTTTTCAAGAGTTGTAATAGGCAATTACCATATATATTTTGTACTAAATGCCATTAGTTTAGTTTCTCTTCAAACTAGGCTCATCCAAAGTGAGTATGATGTCTAGGAAGATTTTGAAATAAGTGGTACTTAGGGCAACTCCAACCATGGGGTTCAAAACCAGATTTGGGAGAATTATAGGACTTCTCATCTCCAACCATGGTTTTTGGGGGGTGTTGGTCCTAAATTTATAGGACTTGGGCTCATCCCAAGTCTCAAATATGTGACTTTTCCAAGACCAGAACTCGTCACTGTAGCTACAGGGCCTCCAAGTGGGCTGTCTCAGCCCAACAGACGAAGAGACGCGCCTAGAACTGGGCTTGAAGGAGACGTGCGCATCAGGGAAAGGGAGAAAAAGCACGCGAGCGTATGCGCTGCAGAGAGAGAAAGGCCTGATGAAGTCTGGTTCACGGGCCCCACTAGACCTACGTTTTGTCCCCTGCCGACCGTTGGAACCCCCAACGGTCATCAAACTGAAGGGCTTTGATCAGTCCATTTTGAATATGGACGGTCAGATGTTGGGTTAATTTGT
>LYNE01002882.1:28953-40503 GCA_001662545.1 Rosa x damascena
TTTGTCTTGGAAAAAATGGCTCCAAGAGGGGATTCTTGGAGGCACAATGAAGAAGTTATTCTTTGCCAAGCTTGGATCACCATTGGGGGTGATGGTTGCGGAAAAGATCAAAAGTTGGACTTATTGTGGAGTTGTGTGGCGGAGGAGTACAATGCTCACAAACCAGCCGGTTGCATGGATGGAACACATTCTAGTTGACACGCTTGTTGGAAGAAAATAAGTCTGGCATGTATGAAGTGGCGCCAAGCTCTGAACAAGTTCGAACACTTTTAACGAAGAAGCGGCGAAAATATGGAGGATAAGGTAATTTTATTGAAATATGTTCAATAATGATTACTTTTTTATTTCTCATGTAGTTGTTAAAACTAAAATGTTGTTATATAGTTTATTGATCGATTTATATATACTAAACCAATTTTTTTTTAATATTGTATTTACTTAATATTATATGTAGCTCATGAATGTTAAATCAACCTACAATGACTTGGAAGGTCAAGATTTTGTATTTGAGCATTGTTGGCAATACTTGAAAAATATGGAAAAGTTTGGGAAAGCACCATCAATGGAAAATACCCACTTTAGTGTTCCTAATCATGTTAACTTGGATGACGATAGAACACCCACTATTGAGGATGAGCTTCCCTCATCAAGAAAGGCACGTCCTCAAGGACAGAAAGCTCAGAAGCTAGCTAAGAAAAAAGGCAATAAGCAGGATGCAGATAGCCTACAAGTTCAAATGCAGAAATGTTATGAACAAATAGAACGCGAGTACCAACAAAGGCAAAGACAGTTTGAGGAAGGTCAACTAATTGAGCAACGCGCTGAGGATGCTCGCACGATGCAGGTGGATCCATCAATTTTCATCCCAAGAAAGAGGAGTTATTGGGAGAGGAAACAACAACAAATAATTGATAAGGAGGCAGAAACTTCAAGCATCCCGGAACAATCTCTAGATCCTACACCCCCTGAAGGAGACAACACATGATTGACCACTTATGATCCACTTGGCGAGACATCTTGGTTGTAATTAATATTGTTAGTTGCTTTGAATGGTTTGTGTTTTAATTTATGATAATAAAAATTATTTTGTTGAGTAGATCATCTTCGTAAAAAATCATTGAACTTTTATTTTCATAATAAAGCACACCACACAAATTAAAAGCACACAATACAAAGTAAAAGCATACCACACAACAATACAACCAAAGTAGGCCATGACCACTTATCATGACAACGTGGCTACTTATTGAAAGCACAAAAAAAACAAAAAACAAAAAAAACAAAAAAACTCCTCACTGGTGGTTCTGATCAGCTTGTAACTTCATGGTCCATAGGTGATCGACTAGATCGTCTTGGAGGTTTTTATTCACCACTGGACATCTAACCTCCCTATAACGACGCAAGAATTGATTTAGTTGTTACGGATTGCGATGAACATCGGTGTCCATTACTGGTCTCTTATATATCTCTGCTTTCCTTGGTCTGGTTGGGATATCATCCGGATGAAATAGCTCTGCTGCATGTTCATCATGCTCATCTTCAACAATCATATTGTGCAAGATAAGGCACGTCATCATGATGTATTAAAGGTTCTCCTTACTCCACCCACGAGCTGGTCCTCTTATGATTGCCCAATGAGCTTGGAGAGCCCCAAATGCTCTCTCAAGTTCTTTTTTGTATGCTTCCTGCATCCTTGTGAAATGTTGTGTCTGCGGCGACCTCGGGTTTCGGATTGCTTATACAAATGACCCCCACTTAGGGTATATGTCATCAACTAGGTAATAACATTGATTATAATGCCTATTACGTACCTGGTAGCTCACTTCAGGGGTTTCACCAACGCATACGTCATTGAACAACGATGAACATCTAAGGACGTTAATATCATTCAGGGAACTTGGAAGTCCGAAGAAGGCATGCCAAATCCAAGTATCATAGGAGGCCACCACCTCTAAGATGATTGTAGGTTTCCCCTTGTAGCCAGTATGATGCCCTTGCCCATCCAGTGGGACAATTTTTCCATTTCCAGTACATACAATCAAGGCTACCGACTATCCTCGGGAATCCCCATTATGTAGCTTTGTCAACCAGCCGTCGCAAAACTGCCGGTGTTGGTCGGCGAAGGTAAGTCTCATGGTACACATTCCAGATTGCTTTTGTGAAGTGCTCAAAAATCTCAATGGCAGTGGTCTTCATAATATCTAGGTAATCATCGCAGAAATCAGCTGTGATGTCATACGCGAGCATTCTCATGGCGCATGCCAGCTTTTGTTCAGTGGATAAGCTGAGTCTCCCATAAGCATCTCTTGTTTGAACAAAATATGGGTCGTAGTTGGCCACGTCGCGCATCATCCTGTCAAAGACCCAAGGTTGCATTCTATATCGCCTACGAAATATGTTTGGTTCATACCTGCACGAATCTGTGAAGTATTGAGCTTTGAGTCGAAGATCCATCAACTCTTGATCCCTGGCCTTATAGGGTACGACCTTCTGAAAAACCACCCCATTGTGAATCCTCATCTTCCAGAGTTTGGATTAGCAAGGCAGCGGCAGACATCATCAAGGCTCGTCAACGGCTTCTCGTGACGGCCTCTTCTTGATCTTTCTGCAACCATTTCGTCAAACGATTCATTGCAGAAATGGTTTGACAAAATCAAAACGGAGAAGAAAGAAAGATTTGTGTGATTTGGATATGAGAAGTGTTTGTGAATTTGTGAGAGATGAGGATGACAATGACCCCATATTTATGGACGGTTTGAGTTCATATCATTAGATAAGATATGACACGTGGCGGATAAAGACTCAACTGTAATTTGGACAGCCAATTAGAGATTGACACGTGGCGTTGAAATCACATCAAAATTCGGCTGTTTGGCATATATGCCGACACAAAACATCAAAATATCTTCTAAATAGTTAGATTCTTTGTCGTATGTGCCGAAATGTTTATCGTATCTGTCGACACCAAAAAAAAAATTTAACTTTTTTTAATTCATTAAATAATAAGAATAATTTTTAAATATTATGATAAAATGTAAAAAAAAAAAAATTTACCTTATTTAATTAAATTAACATATTTTTAATATAATATTCATCAAAATTATACTTATATTATATTTTAATCAAGAATAGTGAAAATAGCACCCCCATATAGCACTTCATGGTTGGAGATGAGAATTGAGTCCTATATGAATAGTGCAACAAGGGGGTGCTAAAATGAGAATAGCACCCCCAAATGGTGCCTATGGTTGGAGTTGCCCTTAAGCGAGCTTTGCTCCACCGACATCTCTCTACTCAGATGGTCATATTTATTTTGGAGTTACAAAAAGAAGTTAAATGACTACCATTGTTTTGCATTAGCTAGTATTTGGATTAGATTTTCTTAATGGTTAAGAAATAATGATGTACTCCGTTAGCCTCTGAATAAAATTTCGAGTTCTTTCCATTATGACTCCATTTTGATTCTGAGCATATTACTTTGTGACTACGATGGCTGGGCAATTAGGAATAGTTCAAGGCATGGAATAGCCCAAATTCCGCTTGCCAAATGGCACCTTGATTACTGTGACAAAAACTCTCTCCGCTCTTAGGGCAAATCGCATCCTATTGAGCTATTCGAGCCAATGGATTCCATGCATAAATGCATGTAGAGAATGAAAAAGAGTTTCTTTGCACTACTTCTAATCATTACAAATAAAGACGCATCTTAGAGAAACGTATATGTCTCTCTAGTGGATTTTATGTCACCACTATTCGAGTTATTAAATCTAATAAATTTTTAGAGAAGATCTCTTGGATTTAGACACATATTGGCTTTGTCACGACATGATAGGTCATCCTAGTCATGATATGATGATCCATCTACTAAAGAGTTCACACGGACATCCATTCTTTAGAGCGAAACGAAGCATAAATCAAAAGTTGATTCCTAGACTAAGTGTGACCGCCACCGCCGTCCACCACCAGCCTAGGACTGGCACAGTCCCTATCCATAACGCCATGGATGGGGTCTATCATGATGATGGCGCCCTAGGTGATGCTGTAATCACCGACTTTGCTTCAAATAACGTTTCAGACGCTCAGGCCCAACCAAAATTCTCATTGGTTGCTTCTAAGGCCTCTCACTCGTTTTACAAAGCCCGCTCCTTAAGGAAATTAGGACTGAAACCGTCCTATGCAAAGGATATGAAAATACTCATTCTGGTTTTACATAGAATCCGTGGGGATTCTGTGGACTGATTCAACTAACTTGCAGACGTTTAAATTTTTCATGATGTTGGTTGACACGCAAACAGTCTGGTCATGTGGCGTGCCATTGTCCACCTGTAAATGCTGCTTATACTATACTCCTAGCACATATCATATGACAACGGACTCACTCCCGGATCATCCTATTAAGTCAATTGGACTTCACAATGCTAGAGAGTTTACATCTAAGACTTTCGATGGTTATTGCAATAGGATTGATATTGGACATCATATTCCCATGTACACAACCAAATGATCTCGCGGAAATGACTACGATGGTAGCCCAGACATTGGTATGCGCACCAATCTCTTATATCTACTTGGCATAAGGCAATATCGCATGCAGTTATGCTAATTCATCTACGACCCAATGCCACTCAATCTAATAGTATGTTACAGCTAGTGATTGAGTACAATTATCTCATACTTACGCATATTTGAGTGCGCCATTTATGTGCCAATTGTGGCGCTAAAGCACCATGATAGGTCCTTTGTCATGGCCCGATTTTTAAACATAAATAAAAATTGATATATATAATCCCATAATTATACATGCGTGAAGATTCAGCCATCAATATAAAATACCTTGAAATTTTTTTTCCTTTTAAACCAAGTACATACTGATGCCTTGAATCCATAAAGTCAATATATACTCGCTCCGCAAAGTTATATATTACACGAGTTACAAATTACATTGTCATGACAAAATAATATGTAAATGCTCCTCAGAGCTTACTATAAGCGGAAGTCTTAATAACAGCAAAGTCACAAAATTCGCTTCCTACCGTAATGCAGGTAGCACGCTACCTTAGTTTTCAGCCACGATTACCCTAACCTGCAAGACTAACTCCTACACCATTGAATAGTACACCGGGTTGCCACATAACAAACTCGTAAGCTTATGAAAGCTCGTATGAGTAACTCAAAACAACTCACACAAAATCACGGGATAAACCCACACGTTTCAATCAAGAAAAGAACTCACGCAAATCACGCCATAAACTCACACATTTCAATCAAGAAACAACTTACGCAAAATCACAGCGGACAAACTAGAGCTCTAACTGATCGTATCTACTAACCCGGCCAAAGGCGTGAAATCCCGATTTTCCCATCCTCAATCACATTTCGTGATCCATGATCCTTAACTCGTAAGTCTTTGGATCACACGGTATAAATACCAAAACATTGAAAGGAGTCGCACTGGAGCCAAAATGTTACATGAATCTAAAATAAAAGATTCCCCATAATTGATCCCTATCAATTACCCGGTACAAGACCCACATTTAAATAAGCCACCCATGAACTAAAAATGTTCCATAATATACAACACCTTTCAAAACAATAGAAATCAATCATTTCACAAAATATTGTTTCATGAAAAGTCACACCCCAAAATAATAAAATGAACGCACCCACAATTATTGTTTTATCACAACAAAACCACCAACACATATATTTCACGTATATATATATATATATATATATATCTACTAATACTAACTATAGTTTGTAGTTAACTAAATAACTCTCAAAACAATAAGGTAAACCTGTTCGTAAATGAATATAGTGATATTACTCACCTCGGAATCCTGCTGCGTCTTCCATACAGAACCGAACTAACATTCACACCAACAACTCGTCCAAATCACCTTGAGAAGCACCTAATCACCAATGGTCTCAAATCAGTATACGAATCACCAAGTGATTAAAGTTCAAATCCCCAAATCGAACAACAACCCTGAAAGTAACGTCAATAATCGAGGTGAACCCTCATCCGAGACCACCCAAAGTCTCTGGAATGCTTTTACGATTGATGTGACAAAACCACATGTCGATCGGATAGTTGGATCCTCACGGATCGATAACCGAAACTATCGAAATTATAAAAACCCTAACATGCTCATATGATCTCCAAAAATTACATATTGTATATTGAAATGCTCGTATCAACAAGTAGATCGAAATCAGGAACAGAAACTATCCCTGATGTGGCCGGAAATAGCTAGAAAACACCACCACTGTGGCGACGCCGCCGCAGGCCCAAAGTCAGAATTTAACAAAACTTCCAACACAGAAGTTCTTCATCTCAACTCCAATTACAACTTTCATAACTGTTGGTATGCATATACCTCCTAGGCACAAGTACCAGAAGCACAAGACTCGTATCGCCAATACAGAAGTAAGGAAAAGCTCCCAGCAGAGGGTTCCGATACCCCTTGGGGCGATAGCGGGAACCCCGATCGTCCCACACCGAAGGAAAGGGAACCAGGCTCCCACATATCTGCTACATTAAGGTCATCTCCAACAACCCTAAGAGGTAACTGTTTACAATCGCTTTCCATTATCATTATCTTGTGATGATACTGACTTAAGCATAGGAGCATTGAAGGCCGGCACACCCGGTCTTCCCTCTAACATTCGTCTGTTTTGCAAATAAGCGAGACCAATAGCGATAGTTGCAGACCAAGACATCTCGTGGTTTAGCTTGATCAGACCCCTCTCGAGACAGCTGAAACAATACTACACCAAAGTCAAATTATAAGCCAATCGATCGAATTTTACCTTAGAACAAATCGGGTCGATTGAAACCCTAGATCTTCAAAGTTTTGATTCGTCCTCCACAAGTGAAATCGCTGCAACCCACCTTGGGAAAATCCTTCCCCAGGCTCTGGGCTACAAGACCCTTCAAGAAACACCGGCTATGTGGCCGGAATCGCCGACTCCGATCAAGGCGATTTCAACTCCGCCGCGGCTTCTTCTCATCAATGATTTTCCTTCCACAGCTCAAATCGTGAAGAACCACTTCCACAGACTTGTAGAGGAGGTTGAGGCAAAGAAAGCCCACTTGGTTTCACATCCTATGGTGGCCAGACGGTGGAGAACGAAGCAAGCGAAGGTGGCTGGGCGAAACCGGGGTCGGGACAGAAGAGAGAGAAAATTTTCCCTTTTTGGAAACTTTCCTATTTTCAGATTTTTTTTCCTATTTTCAGATTTTTTTTCCTATTTAACCAAAATAGAAACTTTTTCCAATGGCCATAACTTCTTCATACAAACTCCAATTTCCGCGTTCCGCATGTCTACGAACTCGTATCGACGGGTTCTATGACTTTCGTGAAGGAAGTTTTCAGAGAAACCTAACGAATAAAATGTCAACCTTTGCGACCCCCTCCCCCCTAAAATGACACTTCCTGAATAATTATTCGTTCGAAACACTTCCACTCCATCCACGAGCCACGAAACAGTCCAATAACCACAATTTACATTCTGGAAAATCCTCGGAAAATAATAATGAATTTCCGGGATACTACATCCTTACAGACAAATGGGCAAATGAGTTAGATATGTGACTCTAACAATCGTCCGCCACTTAATACCCTTACTAGGCGATCTCTTTACCGCACATTTGGCAGATTTTCACTTTGATGAGACAGTCTTCCCATCATTAAGGGGATATAAGAATACGAATGTTCAACAGGAACAACAGGAATTGTCGTGTTTTGTCCCCACTATGTCTTATCTCGATCCCCGTTAAAATAATGAGATCACACATATTTGCTGCAAACATGCTTGCAAGGATGGATGTCCCTACGAGAGGACGTAAGCATCACCCTACACAGAGGTAGGCATGGCTCTAACACTATAGAGAGTGGCAATCTGGCGTTACAGGACATGGCCCCAGCTAGGATGCATGGGAGGCCCGTGGGTTTGAATGATACTTTGGCACATTTCAATCCTTTAATCATTGACACTCAAAATCCTTCTCATGAGAATATTTTGGATTATGGTTATCGTTGGGGACACCTCAACGTCAGAACCTATTGCTGAGAATATAGAGCTCTCTGAAAATTATACTAGTGTACATGAGACACGGGATAGAAACTCCATCATGATTGATGATGTAGTTGCACATTGCGCATGAGTTTTTTGAGTCCGATGATATCGAACCACTCTCCGTTGATGAATGATTGCCAACGTAGAGAAATTTGGCCTAAATAGAAAGATGTGATCTAGGTTGATTTGGATTCTCTAACGAAGATGAAGGTTTATAGAGCCAATGATGCGAACACCTCCTAACATAAAACCTGTTGGCTAATGGGTTTTCGTTAGAAGGCGTGATTAGAAAAGAAGATGGTAATCTCGCCTTATGGCTCAAGGCTTCTTACAAAATGCCTTGGAATCGACTACGATGAGACATATTCTCTCGTAATGGATGTCTTTGCACTCCACTACCTTGTTAGTTTGGTAGTTTCTGAATAACTGAACATGTAGCTTACGAATGTGGTCACTACATATCTCTATGGGGATCTAGATACGAAATATACATGAAGGTTCATGGTGAACTTCATTTACCCAAGTCAAGTGGTTCTAGACCACAGAGCGTGTTTGCAATAAAGTTGAAACTCTTACTAAAGTGACTACTTAATTGAGAAGGAATATGTAAATGCCCACGCGTTTCTATGACAAGTTTCGAATTCTATCATTGTTCATGTTGGACATGATCTTCATTAGAAGCCCTTAAAGAGTTAAGGGAAACCGTTGAACACTTGAAATCTGAGTTTGAGATGAAGGATCTTGGGAGAACATGATTATGTCTTGGTTTGGAACTTGAGCATCGTGTTGATGGATACTTAGGCTTTTTGACAAGGTTAAGCCTTCAAGCACATCCATGATCGTCTATAGTCTTGATCCTAAAAATGATCATTTTCATCCGACGGATGATGACGAAGATGTGCCAAAGGCAGAAGTGTCATACTTAAGTGCAATGCGCATTATTGTACTTACCCCAATGCATAAGACTGGACATCTCATTTGTAGTGAACTTGTTAGCTAGACATAGCTCTGCGCCAACGCGACGCCATTGGACTGGTGATACAAGTTTGTTCTATCCCTGCAGAGATGATGGATTCGGACTCATCACACACCAGGAAGGCCGCCAACATTGGCATGTGTCCTTTATCCCCATCCCAAAACAACATTGGTGTTTTGGAAAGTTTTGCTGATGCTGGGTATCTCTTTGACCCACACAAAGGTCATTCCCATACATCTTGGAGGTCTACGGAATAGACCATTGTCGTTATATCTTCAAACCATGCAGAGATTATTGCTCTTCACGAAGTAGTTAGTGAATGTATATGGATTGGATCCATAATTACGCATGTTTGAAGCAATTGTGGTCTGAAGTCTACCATAAATGAGCCTACGAGAATTTATGAGGATAATGCAGCTTGCATTGAACAAATGAAGCAAGGCTAAACTAAAAGTGACAATACCAAGCATCATCAACAACAACAGACTCTCCTCAAGATCAAAGTGAACAAGGTTCGATCTGAGGACAGTGTGGCAGACTTGTTCACTAAGTCATTGCCTAAATTCTAATTTCGAGAAAAAAGTTGGTAGCATCGTTTATGGAAGTTATCTGAACTCACAAGACTGTAGTTATCAGGGGGAGATGCAGACATCAGGGGGAGATGTCTACATGTATTGTCTCGAAACGTGAAGGGTGTGTTGTACTCTTTTTCTCCTTCGACCGATGTTATTTTTGTCCCACTGGGTGTTTGTTACTCGGCAAGGTTTTTGACGAAGCAAGGAGAAGAGCACCACGTTTGGGCGACACAAGAGGGAGTGTTCAAGTAAATCCAGAATATATGTCTGGCCCAAACTCTAGGTTACTTGTGTAAGTTGTAATAGGGTAAATATTAGAGATAATCTCGGAGATATCTTCGTAGATATCCATTCATTGTACGATTATGTTTTCATGTACAACTCTGATTCTATGCTTGTAATTCTCTATATAAAGAGACATCTATTATCAATGAAAGTACAATAATTTTTCTCTCAATTATGTTTTCCTTAAACATACGCAAATTTTCTAAGTTTATTTATTTTTAATTAAAATAAAAATCCTAAATGACCATATTATTTGTGTAGGCACATCCGTCACATTTGGATGGAAAACACTAGAATTAACAAAAGGAATGTAAATTGGTAATTTTTGCTAAATTTAAGACATTAATTTTCGTATATTTGCAAATTCAGTGTGTAAATTGATAATTATAAGCAAATAGGGTGTATTTTAAAAAAAAAAAAAATCCTTAGCCCATTCTACCCTTATATATGTCAGTAAGAATCGAATCCAGAACTTTTACAATGTTGGAATTATAATTTACCAACATGTCACACACCTCACCGACAAATTTAGGGTGTATTATGATAATTATGATTTTATCTATTCACCAAAAAGAATATAGAGCAGAATAGCATGTCAATCACAACAAAATCTTTCAAGAACAGTTTACAAAGGAATTAAACATATGCCAATAGACAATTGTTCAAAAAAAAAAAACTAACCAATGGATACCAATTCAATAGTTACATTGTGTGTGTCTCTAGCTAATATACATTCTCATACAATTACAGGACTTTCAAGTGTTCTATCTGATAAGCTCCAACCATGCATAAGCATTAATGGAAGCAAAAACACATCATATTAAAAAATCAAAGCCTTTTGAGTTTTGATACTCAAAAAACCAAATGTAAAAAGTAAAATAAAGAAAAAGTAAAAGTATTAGATTATTAGCCATCCGTGGCATATGCATGCATAAGGATGCTAGATATCATATTATATACACCAACTCTACCCGATTGCAGCCTTAATTATCTTCCTTTTATAGTAGTTAAACAGAAGCCTAGCAGTGCCTAGTGAACGCTACACTACTCTGACGAGACGTGCTCGCAAATTGAAAAAGGCTACCGAAACCCCAATCACAAATTTAAAAGAGGTGACGTCAAATATATGAACAGCAAGCTCCGATTAAACCATTCATGACATCACATCAAACAGAACCTTCAACGTCCTAAAACACATTAAACAAGAAAAGCAATGCTAAGATTGAGGAAACACACTAGATCCCAATAACAACATAGATACATACATACATTCATTAATTCAAGGCCGGCCTGGCCACTAGTACCACGTACGTACCATACTAGCTAGTACTAGATTAGATTATCTGGAATGAAGCTTAGCTATATATATGTATATATTCAGATAATCGATGATATGGATTCTTAAGCGATATCCAGATTCCAAGATTCTGCAGCAGGGAGTTTGATGAGAGGATCTAACATGGTCTGAAAGCCTGCCCTGTTGAAACCACCAATGGAAGCGGAAGAAGTCTCAGCATCTACAGCAGCAGTAGCAGATGTAGAAAGCCCCAACACACCATTGTAATAATGGAAGTCATCGAAAGAGAGTGCATTTCGGGGATGGTGATGAAACTGAAGCAATGAGTCTGGGAC
>LYNE01002883.1:7428-24515 GCA_001662545.1 Rosa x damascena
TTATGTTGCAGGCTGCAAGTGAGAGTAATGATCGGATTAATGAGTTGCCGGATTGCATTCTCTTGTCCATTCTTTCATTGTTAACCCTAAAAGATGCAGTGACTACTGTTTGACGCGTAAATCCTGTAGGGGTGCAAACTGTCTCTTTTGAGCGTGTGTGCGCAGGCGTGCCAGCACCGCGGGGTGCAGTCATCGGGGTAGTCCCTTGACCTGACTTCTTCTTCAAGCGTTGTGGACGAGGAGAGCACCAACCACGTCACAGGGTTCTTCTCTAGCCTTTCGGGAAAGGACTTTGGGTGTGATCTCTTCGCGTCACCGAATCGATACTTAGTATTGTAGACTAAGCAGAGCAATCACTGGGAAGTTTGGAGAAAGCACGGGTTTTGCTAAAGCGTGACTTTAGCTTCGCTGGGTTACGAGGGCGTTACCCTTGCTTCGCTGGTTGTGTCTGTGGCAGGAGTACTAGCAGTCAGCTCACGAAGAGACTAGGACTGGAAGCACGGTCGCCGGGTTGATCTAGTGATGCTGACAGTCGGCTCGCGAGGAGACTAGGACTGGCGTGCGGTCACCGGGTTTCAACGAGGTTGAAGGTTTGCTCCGGGGAGGCTTTGTAATCGCTGGGATTAGTTGATTCGAGAGAGGTCTTTCTATGTATCGTCTTTAGCCTCTATATATAGGCTACTGCAAATTCACCTTCCTAAGAGGAATGAAATACTATATTTTAGGCCACAGTTATTGGCCTTGAATCAAATCAAAACTCTTAATAGTTTTGATAACTATCGTAAGCAATAATAGATTGACTCTGTCGTAGCAATCTTTTAGGCAAAGTTAATTACCTTTTGGAGTCCTGGACGTAATCTTCCTCTTCAGCGAACTGTAGGATATGCATTAATTATATATATATATATATATATATATATCGTCACGAGCACTCTTCGCTGGGACTCCTTAATTGACCCATCTGCCATGCAATATGTATGTGAATATGTTAGCCACGTATTGGCTTTTATATGCAACAAAGGAGTTCACCTTCCTTAATTGTTCTATCTGCCATGCATGAACAATTATATATATATATATCCCTTGTTACTTGTGCCATGCTTCACGTGTCCACCATATCCCTTCCTTAATTAAATCATGCATGAGCCACCACATCATATATATCATATTCATATACATACATATATGTTCCATCATCAAGCATGTTGCATGGAAGTATATACTGTACGTGCATGCCATTAATTGCATGGGCAGCCATAATTATTGATTGTGAAGGCTAGTGAAGGGTAATTGTATCCTTCCTTAATTGATCAACCCAATCTGCTCGCAGTCGTGACCTTGATAGAGATATATGTGGGGTCTTGATAATTATCTTGCATGGCTCGCGTAATCTCTATCATATATGTAGTTGCCATCTTCCCTCTTGCACAGTACTTGGCAATCAAGCAAACAAATCACCATTAATTATCAAATATCTTGATAATTAATAATAAATCAAAGAATATTCAGATTTGCTCTAAGATTGCTTGGCCTCCAAATAGGCTTTACTTAGCCTCTAAACAATAATTTCCGAACTTGTCGAAAATAAATAGCTTGGGTCACGGATATTGGCCCGGTTTTCTTTGAGTCCCCCTTATCAGGAAAAAATGTTATTTTGGGTTCAAACAACTACTAGCATGTTATGCCGTCGGTGGAGGAACTTGTGGAAGGACCTCTGGTTGACAAAGCGGAATCTTGAATTCGACATTCCAAACATTTTCGGAAGCCAATATGCGCAACTCATTGATATACATGAAGAAGACTATCGTTACTATGATTATCCAGGGCTGAAACGGTTTGAAAGACAACAATTCGTAAGCTGTGTGAATTCATTGTTGGGGTTGTACCTTGGCAATAAGGTGGACTCTTTCAAAGTGGCATTCTTTTTGGATGGAGAATCTACTAAAGATCTTGACAATTGGGTTCGTTTTGCAATTACAAAGGGTGCTCAAGTGCTTCACCTTCATTTGAGAGGAGGAATAGAGACAGTTTATCACTTTCCTTATTGGATTCTTACAGAATCGGATTCGTCAGTGCTAAAGCATTTGTCATTGGAGAAATGTGCTCTAAGTCCTCCTCCTAATTATTTTGACAGATTCAATGAGCTAAAAACTCTTTGGCTAGATAACGTTACCATCAATACAATTTTTATGGCACATCTGTTTTCTGTCTGCGTGACCCTCGAAAGCTTGACCTTAAAAAGTTGCTCGATGGGTTCTACTTTGGTTGTTGCTGGTGAACATCCTGGTGATCAATCACTTCGTCTGCAGGAGTTGAAACTGCTTCGATGTTACGAACTCGAACAAGTAGCGATTTCTGCAGTAAATCTCACCTCCTTAGAATTCGAGGGAAACTTTTTGAGGATCTATTACTTCGATACTCCGCGGTTAGAAAGTGTTTTTTTGTGTGCCAGAGCTAAATTTATACTGCCTCGTGAACTAACCATTTTCGCATCATTTCCTGAGCTTGAGACTCTCAATCTGCGCTTGTGGCATGGGGTGGTGAGTGAAGATTTAGTTTTAACGCATGCATGTTCATTAATGTTAAGTATTCTATTGAGATATGTAGATAATTACTGTATATGTGCAGGCACTGCCCAGAAACATACCAACATTTGCAAACCTCAGGGTACTTGACTTGGATTCGTGGGTGTTCGACATCCGGAGCCTTGTGAAGCTTCTCATGGCTGTGCCTCTTTTGGAAGAACTTGTATTAACGGTTAGTGGAAAGAAAAAGGATCCAAAAAAATATATACTTTCTGTCTTGAAAGAAAAAGCTGCCAGTTGATTTCATTTCTTTGATTCTAGCTAACTATTATTTTGTAGGAGATACACAGACATAATACACGCACATACACATGCGTATCATTGAACCAATTATATATATACTAGCTGTTTGGTGTTTTTGTAGGTCTATGTATCCCACCTTCAACGAAAGATGAGGAATCCTTCTGGATTCTCACATGATCACTTGAAAAACGTCAAGTTTCAAAGGTTCCATAGCAATTCGCACATGATAGAGTTGGCCATTTGTATTCTGGAAATTGCAACGAAGCTAGAGACAATGGTAATAGATCCTTTAGGAAAACTATATGTGGGTGGTGGAGTGTGGCGGGAAGTTTACCGAAATGAAAATGAAGATGAATATTCAGATGAAGATGAAGATATGTATGAAGATTATGATGGAGTTGAAGATACAGATGATAGTGAAGACGAAGACGAAGACGATAATAATGATGAAGATGGAGAAAAATCAAATTCATCTTGGGAAGACAGGGGAAGGAAAACTGTTCAAGAAAAGCTGAATGAAGTAATGTCTGATGCTCGAATTATAATTAATTCTATAATGGTCGATCGACATAGTTGAAGCATTTCTTAGTAAGCCGGCCAATTCCTTTTTCTTGTTGGTTTTATTTAACCTTTTAGCTATAGTTGTGGTTTTAGCTGATCATCTGATGGATTTATCTTTCAATTGACGGAGTGAAATCTCTCATTCTTGAGGAGGGTGGAGCTAAACCAAATCAAGATTAATAATGGAGTGAAATTCTCTCATTCTCTCACACCATATTTATTTAGTGAAAATTAGAAGATCACTAGAGTATCAATCTAATGATACTCTCCTTGCTGATGTAGACTTTGATCTACTGAACGCAGATGTAATGCTGTCTGTTTAAATATTAAGTACTTGTAATTCAAGAGAATTTGACTTCCAAATTGGATGTTCCAATACTATTTTGAGCGGATAGGGAAGAAAAGTAAAAGATACCGATTTAACATCTGGAATTCTAGATGTTGAAATCAGACATCGGGTAAGAGAACTAGCAATTTTTCAACGTGTGAGTCCTCAAAACAAAACCAATGGCAAAACCTAGTTAATTTGCTAGGATGTGAATCTAGACTACACCTATAGGAGTTTGTTTTTGAGAAAAAGAGATAACTTCATTCAGATATCAAAGGTCAGAAGGCTCATACATCCAAAACTGTCTTACACCAAACTCATAAATGGTATAAGCTACCAGACAAAGGACAGGCTACCTTCACTGTTAACACATTCGCTCAATTATTGAGCCTAAACGCAAGAAATAAAACCACCCTACTAACCTCTCATGAAGTAGTAGCCTAGTCGCCTAGAGACCGCAATTGGTGTACAATTAGAGAAACTAAGATGCAAGTAGTAGAAATTCAACTTCTAGTGAAAGGCAAAGGAAGCTGGAAAGATTAAATCTTTCCTTTGCCCTTGTCCCTAGGGCTAGGACCAAATATAGTGCTAGTAGTATAAGTAATCTTCAAGGGAGTTACCATCGAGCTTCTTGTTTGCACGTTGAGTCTTATTCTTGCTTCCAAGAGGCCTACCAGACTTCTTTTCCAGCGTGACCAAAGTGAGGTCGCCATCCTCCTCAATGAGTCCAAGTGCCTCAGCATGCAGTGTTGGAATCTTGCCACCCAAGATTGTTTTAAATTTCTTGGGACTAGGCTGGCAAGCACCACCACGCTCCCGCTTTTTAGACTGCAAAACAGTCTGTTGCTTCTACGTGCCTGAAGTAATAACAATGTCTCCAGAAACAACTAGTTCAGGAACATCACCTAGACTTTCGTTACTCTCCAAACCCTGCATCACAGCAATATCTGCCACCCCAGTACTGACTACTGTTGGAGCCAGCTCAATGGGAGAAGAAGACTCCGAGGTCGGACGCTCCACTCGACGAAAAACAGGGCGCTTCTTCCTTGGGACGGTCGGGGAAGTAGAGAGAAAATCTCCCTTATGCTTAGCAGAGAAAGCAAAGGAATTCCCTGAGGTCGAAGCTCCAGGAAAGTGTAAAACCCTAGGTGTAGGGTTTACTACAGTGGGTTCCTCACAAGCAAGTCCAGCATGTGTGATCAAACCACATTGGGTGCATCTCCCCCGCAGATGCTCAAACTGAAACAGCAACATGGGTTCAACCCCAGTACCTAGGAAGATTTTTCTTTCGAGCAGGATCAGTTTAGATATCTCATGGATGAATAAAACCCTAATCACCCCCTTCTTAAATTCCTTCTTGTCATACTCCAAAAAACCGCCCAAAAGGTTGCCGATCAAGGTGAGATTCTCAGGTTCTTCATACATAGGAGGTATGCCAGAAACCCTAGTCCAGATCCGCAGATGTTTAAACTGAATTTCATGTAGAGGCTTGACTCCATCATACACTTCAAAACATACAGGAGCTCAGTCAAAACACCATACTCCCCCTCGAAGAACCTTGTTCCGATCACGTGTAGCAGCGAAGGAGAACAAGAACAGTTCCCCAGGTCGCTCTTGAACCCTAAAATCCTTATCCACCATCCAGGTTCGATTGAAGTGAGACATGAATGCCTTTGGGTCTATGGGTTTCCGAGTCAAAGGCTTTCCCAGGAGAAAAGATTGGTAGGACTTCTGTACTGGACCTCCGCCGATCTTCCCCAGGTCAGGGGTGCGTCCCCTTTCGGCAAGGGCAAGTGAGGCAGCAAAACTCACTATTACCGCATCGATGGATGCTATAGGTAGAGAGAGAGTAGATGAAAGGAGGTGTAGAATGGTGAGGGAGGCTAGGAGGCCGTAGGCAACTAGGGTTGAGAGAAAAGCTCTCCTAGGGTTTTTTTCCTTCCAACTATGCCCAAATGAGATGCATTTACTTAGGCTAGCATTAGATCTCAATTGTGCCCAAATGTGTCAATGTCACGTACCCCCCCTTCATTTCTTGCTGAAGCCTTCTTCGTTGAGGCCATGGTCTCCAAATACAAATTGCACGAAGATCGATGTTTTGAATTTTAAAATATTTTCTGGTGCAAAACAATTGTCGATGCCATTGAGGATGATTACGTCAATGGTGAGATGAGACTAGCCAGAGAGTGGGGAAGAAATCGCGTGAAAGAGCGAAACAAAATGTATAATTCTACTCGGTTTCATATTTTAAGGTTGTATACTAAAAATATGCAAGTGTTAGTTTTAAAATGACATTTCACATATTGCAACTAGACTAAAATGTCATTTTTGTTACACAGTCCTGATCACCTGGTCAGCAACTGACCAGGGATTATTTGCTCACTTACCGTCTGATTAAAATCGGACGGTTGACAGATATCTGGATTTTGGGGGAGGAGATCTGTCAACCATCCGATTTCAATCTGACGGTAAGTGAGCAAATGATCCCTGGTCAATTGTTGACCAGGTGATCGGGATCGTTTTGTTACATCAACGGAGCAGCCTCGAGAGTGACAAACCTAGGGTTTATTTTGCAGCGGCGATCGTGTGATATCCAAACCAGGGCGACGGCGAGAAGATGGAGGCATCCTTGGTCAGCGTCGTCGGGTGCTCTGGGATTTTGTTTGACGGCCCATTTTGATTCGGTACGGCTCTGAGTTGCGGCAGCTTTCGGCTGTGGCGGCGGTGAGGGTGTAGTGTTTTCGTTCCCAGCGTGACAGGCTCCGATCACGGCGGCTAAATGCTGTGACGGTGAGAGTGTTGGATTAAGACTTCGGGTTCGACAGGCGGTGTGTTCCGTGGTGGTGCAGCGCTTGGATTCTCGGAAGAGTTCAACAGAGGTGAACTTGAGGAGGCTGCTTGTAGCTGCTCCATAGCAACAAAACCATGCAAAACTTTTGCATTATGTTGCTACTTTATGAGAACAGGTAGAATAATAGCTGAAGAGAGAACATCGAAGGCTTACCAAGGGTATCCAAAGCTGTTTTGAGTGACTATTCAGACAAGATCGAAGCCAAGCTTCGAAATTAGCTACTCCGTTTTGAGAATATATACATCCCACATGAGAAAAATGAGACCTTGCCTATGGGTTTATAAGGGTTTGGGCCACTTCATCCATTGCCAATTGGTTTTGGATGTGAACCCCAAATTACTTTATCATGGTATCAGAGCCAGGTTACCCAAGTGTGCATGCCTAACGGCCACACGGGCTCCACGTCACCCAAAGTTGTCCACGTGTATGGCTTGAAAATTCGCCACACGTGCGGGGGCGTGTTGAGAATATATACATCCCACATGAGAAAAATGGGACCTTGCATATGGGTTTATAAGGGTTTGGGTCACTCCATCCATTGCCAATTGGTTTTGGATGTGAACCTCAAATTACTTTATCACTCTGTTGCCTAATTTGCAAGAACACCACGAGTCCCTTGCAAGAATTTTGGTCAAAGCAAAGTCTTCTGAAACAGGAGACAATCAGGGTCCCCTTTCTCCTGGTCTAAGGAGGACATTTGTGCCCAACTCAAATATCCAAGATGGAACTCGTGAGACTCTTGGTGCAGATTCTTCGTCGCCTGTCAAGCTTGATGCCGCAGCCCAAGTGCACATTGAAAAGCATAGAAGACTTCAGGAGGATTTGACTGATGAAATGGTTGGATTGGCAAGGCAACTCAAAGAGACTAGTCTCATGATGAGCCACTCCGTGCAAAACACTGAAAAACTACTTGACTCTACAGAGGAAGCTGTAGTTGAAAGGAGCTTAGCAAGCACTGGTCACGCGCCACTGCACGGGCATCCGATATATACTCAAAGACCTCCAAGACTTCGTGTTTCACATGGCTTTTGATGTTTCTAATGACATGGATATTCATCATGGTGGCCGGTACTATTAATTCATGTCACTTAAGAGTATGTGTATCCTTAGGTAGGAAGATGAAGACAGAGACTTCTTCTTTCGCCCAATTCCTATGTATAACGACCTTTTTTGCAAATGAAATTAAAATTACAGACCTGGTTGCTGTTATACATCTGCCGATAATATTATAACTCAATGATGTTGTAGGTAACAGACCAAAGTACTCTGTGAATCAACGAGAGATAAAGAAACTTTCTAGATTCACATGGATCATTAAAAAGAGTTAGAATCTAGGGATTCCAAAGTCATTCATACGAGATAGTTTGCCATTTGCATTCTACAAAATACGACAAAACTCGAGATAATGGTAATTCCAAAGTCATTCATACCTACAAAATCTATATATCTACGCAGTGGAGAGAAATTGACACAAACACACTGACGCAGTCGGAAGTAAACTTAGGTAACAAGCAATAAACCTAAAACAAGAATTCTGCAGTCCATCAGAGATAAATGAGAAAACTCTCAATTTTGATTGATAATATGATAAAAGATAGGTTCTGCAGCCGTTTAAGGTTGCTTATATATGAGAAAAGAAACCCTAGGGCGACTAACAATGAAACCTTAAAGCCCACAAGTAAAAACAAAACAAATCCAAAACAAACTAGAAAACCGAAAATTCTAAAAAATAGTAAATTGCAGTTTTGAGTCCCTAAACGACCCCGAAAGCTCGAAAAAGCCCACACATCATGGCAAAGCAACGTGTTTTTCTCCTGGCGTCATTCCCTTTCCAGAAAGCTATAGTAATCGCGATTCAGACACTGAATACCAAAGTTGCAGCAAACTGGGTTTTCCTCCTTTTCCACGATCGATCTGTTCTTCAATTCTTATAGCCATTCGCTCTACATCAGTCTCCTCCACCTCCGAAGAACTCAACCCTAAGTTCTCTTCAGGATAAAGAACATCATCTTCACGAAACTCATGAAGATCAGCAACATTAAAGGTGTTAGAAATGCCCATGGAATCAGGAAGTGCAACAACATAAGCATTGTCGTTGATCTTCTTCAGCACCTTAAAAGGTCCTTATTTTCTTGGCTTTAGCTTGTAGTAGGTACCAATAGGAAACCTCTCCTTCCTTAGAAACACCATCACCCTCTTGGAACACTTTCACTCTTCGATGCTTGTCAGCTGCAACTTTATACTTGGCATTAGTTTCTTCCAACTTGGCCTTAACTTCTTCTCTAATAGACTGCACATCCCTAGCCATGCCCTCAGCAGCAACACTAACACCAGGAACTTTAGGAAGCTTCACTAAATCAACCACATGTCGAGAAACAATAGTATAAACTAATGAGAATGGTGACTTCCCTAGCAATAGGCTCCGTCAAGCGTCCAAAGTCATATGAGATGAGCTAGAATCCACTAGCAATTACGGGCACAGCCGTAAAAAACATAGAGAAACTTCTCTAATATTTAGTTTTTTTTTTATTGATAACTTGAATGAAAATTACAATCTAAGAGGTGCCTTATATAGGGAACATAGCATAAACCTAATACAACTAGAAAACATAAAGAACAATTTATTTTAGACTAAAACTAGGAAACCTAATTAAACCTAATTAAATAAAAATCGGAAATAGAATCCTAGATACTAAAGAATATTACGCTTGGAATCTCAATCAAGATTTTGCTGGAGAATCCCGATATATCCAAAAGAGTAATTTATGATTAATTCCATCATTAAGCAGCCTATTTGAAGACCTCACTAAAAACCTTGCCAGGTAACAAAAACCCAGTGAAAAACCCAGTGGGACAAAAATAACACTAGTCGAAGGATAAAAAGAGCACAACACGTCCTTCACTCTTCGAGATCAAACATGTAGACATCATCCTCCCCCTGATGTCAACATCTCCCCCTGATTACTGCAATCATGGGAGTTCGGATAACTTTCTCAATCCGATGATCTTCACATGTTTCTCGAAGGTGGATTTAGGTAACAACTTAGTAAATAAGTCCACTACATTATCCTCTGATCGGATTTAATTTACTTCAATCTTTAGAAGTGATTGTTGCTGCTGATTGTAAAAGAACTAAGGCGATATATGCTTGGTGTTGTCACCCTTGATGAAACCTAATTTCATTTGCTCAATACATGCTGCATTATCTTCATCAATGCATGTAGGTTCATCTGTGGTAGACTTCAAACCACAAGTTCCTCGAATGTGTCTAATTACAGACTTTAGCCATATGCATTCACGCACGGCCTCATGTAAAGCAATAATCTCCGCATGATTCGAGGAAGTAGCAACAAGAGTCTACTTTGTAGACCTGCAAGATATTGCAGTGCTTCCCATGGCAAAGACATAACCTATTTGGAGCGACCTTTATGAGGGTCAGAGAGATACCCTGCATCAGCAAAACCCATCAAGACATCATTATCATTTTGATGGAGGGGAGGAGGAGTAGGATGTCGGCCACTCTGGGTAGTGACACTAACTGCTTCATTACGGAAATTGGTGTTTTGCCTTATGGGGTCCGATCCCAACCTTCCATCATTCCTCTTCTCTCTGTAGGGATAAATAGGCCCATATCAATCGTAACTTTTAAGTATCGAAATATTGTCTTTACACCAATCCAATGGCAGCGTGTTGGCACAGAACTATGTCTAGCTAACAAGTTCACTGCGAATGAGATATCCAGTCTTGTGCATTGAACTAAGTACAATAATGCGCCTATTGCACTTAGGTAGCACTTCTGCCTCTAACAACTCTTTGTCCTCATCTTTTGGACGAAACGGATCTTTTCTGGGCTCAAGACTTCAACCAATCATGGGAGTACTCACAGGCTTTGCTTTATCTTCATTAAAGCGCCATAGTAATTTTTAAGTATATGCTGACTGTTGAATCATAATCCCATCACTATAGTGCTTTAGTTCTAATCCGAAACAAAACCGTGTCTTCCCAAGATCTTTCATCTCAAATTTGGATTTCAAGTACTTAGCAGTTTCTCTTAACTCATCTAGAGTTCCAATCATATTCATATCATCGACATAAACTACTACTATTGCAAATCCAGAACTTGTCCTTTTAATAAACACACATGAGCATATTTCATCATATCCCTTCCCAATCAAATTGTCACTTTAGTGAGCATTTCAACTTTGTTGCAAACGCGCTCCGTGGTCTAGAGTCACTTGATTTGGGTAAATGAAGTTCACAAGAACCTTCATTATATTTCTTATCTAGATCCCCATAAAGATACGTAGTGACCACATTCGTAAGCTGCATGTTCAGCTATTCGGAAACTATCAAAATGACAAGGTAGTGGAGTGCAATGACATCCATTACAAGAGAATATGTCTTCTCGTAGTCGATTCCAGGGAATTTTGTGAGAAGCCTTGCGCCATAAGGCGAGATTACCATCTCTTTTTCTCATCACGCTATCTAACAAAGACCTATTAATGTCAACAGGTTTTATGTTAGGAGGTGTTGGCATCTCAGGCCCGAAATCATTCCTCTTCGTTAGTGAATCCAATTCAACCTAGATCTCATATTTCCATTTAGGCCAATTTTCTCTACGTTGGCATTCTTCAACGGAGCAAGGTTCAATGTCATTAATCTCAATAATCCCACGTCCTCATGTACACTAGTGTAGTTTGTAGAGATCCCTATATTCACAGGAATTAGTTCTAACGTTGAGGCGTCCCCCAACGATGTCTTTTGGACATAACCACAATCCAGAATATTCTCATGAGAAGGATTTTGAGTATTAATGATCAATGTATCAAGTTGTGCCAAACTCACTCTCTTTCTAGGGCGAGAATCCATCGAACCTAAGGGTCTCCTACGCTCTATAGTGGAACCCATGGCCTATGACGCCATTATGCCACATTGTGGCATCACTATACCACCATCCATGGTGGTGGTGCCGTGCCCATCATTTCTGGGTGGCGCCATGTCCTCTTTAGGGGACATTTATTCTTGCAGGCATGTTTGCAGCAGGTATATGTGATCTCGTCACTTTTAGGGGATCGAGATGAGACATAGTGGAGACAGACCACGACAATTCATGTCGTTCCTGTTGAACGTTGACGTTCTAATCTCCCTCTAACGACGGGAAGACTGTCTCATCAAAGTGACAATCCGCAGATCTAGCGGTAAAGAGATCGCCTGTCAAGGGTTCTACATAGCGGACGGATAGTTGGAGATTGATATCCAACATATTTATATATATATATATATATATATATATATATTTATGCATTCGTTGCAATGACCCATTTTGATGCTCTGTGGCGGCGCAATTGGCACATAAACCGCACACTCAAATATGCAAAAGTACGAGATATTAGACTCGCACCCAGTCACTAGCTGTAACGCAAATAAAAGTTGAGTGGCTATAAGTCGTAAACGAATTAACATAGCTGCATGCGATATTGCATAATCCCAAGCGGAAATGTTGGTGCGCATTACCAATATCTGGGCCACATTATTCTTCTTAATATGAAGATGCTTCTTTCTTTTCGAGATTTTTTGTTGAAATTGGCTAAAATCTCGTCCTACATCACACACCGAAATTTATCTCTGAAAGGAAAGCACCGGGTTGTCCAAAAAAAAAACTCAAGGACGCGAAAACTGAAGCTCAAGTTATAATTCAGTAATGGATCACGTAGATCCATAATTTTTTGTCTTGATTAATGCATTCATCTAGATTTGAGGGTTATAAAACTGTCAAAAGTATATTACACATGGTTACTACGCGTTTGGCTGTTACACTTGACTTTGTTATGATATTGGATGATTTCTTCGTATTCTTATTTAGGCTCGATCAAAGTAATTCAAGAAATTTAGGATCGAGGTTTGATCTTATTGACTGTGCAGCAAGTCCGATCCTTACATTCTAAGCTCTAAGCTCTGGATAAATGTAATGGGAACATTGTAGGAATACAAGTAATTGTAATGCAGATTTCACCACTTTGGAATAAAAAGGAAAGAAGAAAACCAAAAATGAACTACATCTTCAAATTACTCTCCGAGTACTATGATACAAAACTTCTTGTTATTCCTACTCACTTTCTGCCAACGAAAAATAAAATGGCACGAAAGCAGGGACAATGAGTTGGTTTGCATTATATATATGAGCTTAAGCAGTGACACTGCAGGGTTTTAGCTTTTTATCAAGTTAACTGGATCAATTCTTGAGAAAATTACAGAGGTGAAATTTTTAACGAGTCATAAAACCACCAGTAGACTAATCTCCTCGAACACATTCATGCTAAGACTTCATAGCACATCATGATTGTCATGTGGAGTTGAGGGTGAGTGTTTCGCATTGGCAGGACCAAATAGCAACTCCAAGCAGAAGTTAGGGCCACATATTGATCTTCCTTTCTTCCCAATTTTATCCAAATCCCGAACAGTGAGCTGTAATTAAGCAACCATAAATCAACAACCCGTAACTTTTTTATGTACATTTTATGAATCTTCATGTTTCCTGGTGTTTTCAGGAAAGAAGAGAATACCTGTAGCAAGCTGTTCTTAATGAAGGCGGTGTTGAAGCAAGCGTAGAAGAGACGCCCACCATTCATTTTTTGATAGAATATGACACGCACATCTCCGGTTACCTTTCCAAGCAATGCGATAAACGGACTTAGAAACAGACATTTCGGAACATCATTGAGACAAGTTTCTCTACTCAGTAACCATTATCAACTTACCTTTACAGGCTTATCAAAGTAATATTCAAGACAGGCCTTCTGGTATAGTATGGAACTTTCTGTATCCATTTGAACAACAACACGAGGTTCATCTGAATCTGATTTCTTCTCTTCTTCATCACCTTCAATGAAAGAAATATAATAGCGCGGACTGCTTGTTCTCGAATACCCTTTCTTGATTTGTTTGCAAGAACTCCTGGAAACTTCTATTGATGGACGATAAATCTGACCCGGAATCTATTGACATGGGTAGGAAATTTTCTCTTAAGTAGATTGAACGGAATACTTAAGATGGCTAAGAATTTTTTGGCGTAGCCACAGCTAGATTCCTATGCTAGCTATTCAGAATGTATAAAACAGTATACCTCTTGCAACTCAGAGACCACAAAGAAGATCTTATCAATGTTAAGAGTGTCATAGAATCGGATTCTTCGCAATTCTCTGCTACACATTTGAGGTAAGTTGACTTCAGGAGGTTCATCATCGACTTCCGAAGGGAAAGAGAGACAATTTTCCCAGTATCCTACGTAACGACGTTGGCTTGGTATTGAGACCTGTTTATAGGCATGGCAATGCGGTTATTAAGAAATACTGAAATTAAGCAACTGATTGTATACGTAGAGACTCTAACTTTATCACTAAATAATGATAAGTGAAAATGATTTGTTTCTCAGAACGAGAATGTGACTCTATTTTGTATTATACCTAATGTGACTTACTCCTTCATTATTGGTGGTCCGTCTATGAGCATAGAGTTGAAGTGCTTCTTCTCCTGACATCCCACAGTAGACTAGATATGCGCATACCATTAAGCCTGTTCGACCTTTGCCTGCCTGCAGCCAAATCATAGTGAAGAACACAAACATTGTATGATTGTAAGTACATTATTACCTTTTCAAAAAAAAAAAAAAGTACATTATTACTGGTAGTTAATAGTTTATCTAACAAATTAATGCTATTGGAACAAACGACAAACATATTGCTGAGAAAAAGATGGCTTTTACCGGATAATTGGTACTCGAGTTGACCAAACATATATCTATTCATTTATCAAGAGCAGGAGAGTGTTTCTTGTTATTGCATCCAGAAGCAAGCAATCGATTAACAAACTCGAACAGTTGTTTGGTACATAAAACAAGGGGAAGCTCCTTTTGAACTTTTTTTTAGTATGGTGTGATTATTGAATTGGAAAATGGAATTAGATAGGTCATATACTCATATAAGTTACAAAAGAAAAAAAAAATGAAAGAGATTCACGTACTTTTGATAATTAATTGATTGTCACACATTACTACCCAAATTATGGACACTTCAGAATATTGCAACTTGACTAAAATATATATATATATATATATATATATATATATATAGAGAGAGAGAGAGAGAGAGAGACCACATCCAGATTGAGGTACGTTGTAAAACATTTCAGGAAAATAAAGGACCTTTTTTATTTTTTATATTATTTTTGTTACAGTATGCTTACCATGTAGTGACGAAGTGGTGTTAGCTCAGTGGTTAGAGCACCTACTATCTATGTACGAAGTCATGGATTCGAGTCACCATGGAGGCAGAAGTGAAACCCTTTGATCCTCATTATAAAAAAAATAAAAAAATAAAAAATAAATAAAAACTTACCATGCAGTGTATAACAGCAATGTTTTCTGGGTCACTCTTGATCCATGATTGCACGCTTTCGCAGAAAAGCTTGACCATTTCAAGAGGTGGAACATGGTTATCGTCAAAAGGATACCTCTCCACTCGGCCATAGAAATGCGATGGATCATAATGTTGTTCAATGCAGAGGTTATAGATCTGGAAAAAGAAACCATCCCATTCATAAACAGCACTCTACGAATAAAAATCACAAAAACAAATCATCAAAAGGTCATTAATGTAATTAATTTAAGGACCAATACCTTGTAATGTTCTGGATGCCTCATATCAAGCACAGACTTAACCTGCCAGAGAGGATTTCGATACATTGCACGCATTCGCTCCGCGGGGAACGACATTGCCAATATGCGGTCGGTGATGTAAGACATGTCAAGATCATAGCCAGCAACAAGCATTCGCCTCCGTTGCTTGGACACCAAGTTACGGATGTAAAAGCTATTACTTAGGCAATTAATCAGCTGGTGTTGTAAGGTTAGGCTTTCAAGTTTTCCTGGCGCCGGCATGGCTTCTTCCTTTGTTAACTTCATTCCCATTTTTGATTGCGGATGGTACAATGGTGCCTGATCAAAGATCATGAAGAACTCTTAAGATCCAATTAACAACAAAAATCTATAATCTGAACTGCATAACACTTATTTTGAACCCGGGGTTTCTAGAAGGATGGTGTATGTAATGTATACCTGCAGAGCTGAACATCAATTGAGATTTTGATGATTTGGGTGAAAGGGATTGGATTTGGAAGCAAATTCTAGGGCAAAATAGAATGAAACCCCCAATTCAAATTTGGGGGGAGAAACCCTAGAATTAGCTGGGAGAAAGAAACAATGTTTTGGGTCAGGGTGGCCAGGAGGTGTAGAAGGTGATGACCTCCATTACCGTTAGTTGGGAAAGGAGAGAGGGGCATAGAAACCTGATTGCGATTGAGAAATCAGCGCTAAATTTGGGTTTCTAGGCTCCCAAATTTGGAGGAAAATTGTTGTGTCAAGATAAAAAATAATAATCAGAGGAAATTTGGCCGAGAACTTAAATAAGGTGTGCTTTGTGATACTTAATTAAGATCGTTGGGATTGGCGGGAACCTTGGTTGGGGGATTGTCCTGGCCTAATTGAAATTAACTGAAGTTCTTATAGGCTGTGCTTGGCTACTGTTGTGGTTAGTTGGATCCGAGAATACGACTAGTAGAAGCCTAATAAAACGTTTTGTAAAATACACTAGAAGCTACTCGATCATGGTGCATATTTTACAACCCATTTCTGTCCATTTTCCTCACATGTGGGATTAGCCCTAGCTACGCCCAACATATGCATCCATATATACAGTGAATGATCTCAATAGATGGAAGACTAATATTTTGAGAGAACTTTTCGATCCGTATATCGAACCCCAACAAAATACTGAAATAGGACCAATTTGTCGCTTCAAGTTAGTGGAAAAGTGACAGCAATGTATCTTTATAATTTCCCATGATTGATAATCAACTTAATTAACAATTTGGCAGTGCTAGTATGTGTATGAGGCGATAGGCCACCAACTCCGAAGATATTGGCAACAATTGGAACCTCTTCTTTGATAATGCGCCTTCATTCTTGATTAGGGTTTCAAAAACAATGCATGCATACCGATCATAATGTGGACGAGCATTCTAGATTCGAAATCAAGATTGTGTTCCTATGGTTGACGTAATTACGTAAACTTGGGATAGAATGAATTTTATCTCTGAGTTATTGGATGCACTGCGATGAGTAGTGTGATAAGGTTTAAGGAGTAATTACTTATTTTGTATTGCTCATGTTTTCTTTTTATTTTCTTTTCATTCATCATAGCTTCAAAAATTTATGTAATAAACGACTTCTTGACTTGAAATTAAATTGATGTACAAGTCTAGATAAATTGGATGCCCAGGCTGTATCTTATTTCATCCATGTTAGGTTGCGCGGCCATGTCAACCCATACATTTCATGCATCATCAGCTAGTCGCTATTGATTTTCATGAAGCCATTGTCATTCAGTTATCACTTCTTTCAACCGAAGTAGTCATATGCTTCAGGCCAATCACTATATAGTTGAAACTACAGAATCTACTCGTG
>LYNE01002884.1:0-11928 GCA_001662545.1 Rosa x damascena
ACTTATTCTATACTAACGATGACATTTTACAGGGTTAAATTGCGCGCTCATTTTGATCGCGTCACAGATCGAAGAAGGGCAGAAGGGATTGAGGGCTAGGGATTGTTGGGTTTCTGGAAATTGGGGTTTTCGAATTCGAATTCGAAATCGGGAAAGCTCCCGGGCTGGGTTCAAGGCTTCGAGCTGCTAAGGGAAACTGGATAAGTGAAGCCGTGAAGGGTTCTCTTGTTGCGAAGGGAATCGAAAAAGTGAAGAACTGATTCAACTGAAGAAGGCTGCATATTCAATCTTTAGGAAAGGATCGGGGTTGCGTTTGGCGGTTTGGGAAAGGACCGGGGTCAATTTCCAGAAAAAGGCTGTGATTTTGAAGTCTCTTAGTCAAGGCAGTATACCTACAGATGTAGAGTTATAATGTTATATGACTTCGGGCTTTTCTTCGGGCTTTCAGCTGTTTGAATAACAAGGCCCGGGACCGGCCCGTTTAAATGCAAATGGTCCGGGCTTTATTTTTTTGTATTTTTTTTTCCTCAAAGCCCGGCCCGGACCTGAAGGTCTGGATCGATTCTGTCCGGGCTTTCGAGCTAAAATGTCCAGGCCTAGTTCTTTTCTATTTCTCTTTTTGATAAAATAGAACATACCTATAGTATGCCCGATTCATAGATAAAGAATAGTATAGAAGACTATTCTGTTTAAACACTTCTATTCAGAGTAATCTATGCTCCATAAAAACACCTCACCTTGCAGGCAATCTAGTTTACCTAACTTTACACGCCGAGTACGCAATTGTGGTACGCTAAAGTTAAACACTTCCACAAGACTCATCGAGACATTCTTACTAGCATAGACATTTATTCTAGACAAAATAAGCTAACTAAGCAACTATAGGCCCAAGGGTTTGAGTCCTCTGCAGCATCAATGATGGTAAAATGTAGCAGGCCATAAGGGATCCAGACTTAGGCCCAAAGGCAGCCTAAAAAGTTGTCAATTTTGATCTGGACACCCAGCCATCACTGGGCACCCTACCACGGCAAAGCGCGGCCTCCACCTCTGATCGCCTTTGCATCTCTGATGTTGACCGCAACAAGGCAAACATGCCTTTGCCGACCCAGTTTATCAACCTTCGAACAGCCTCCAAACCAGAAGTCAGCCACCACTCTGCGGCACCGCAATTGAAGCCAGTATCAAAAGCCCATCCTTGATTCCGCTGTCAAAGGTCCGCCAAAGCTGACGAGAGAGAGGACACCCACTGATCCAGAACCAAAATCGCCGACCCAGAAAGCAACAATCACGAAGCCTACCCCGTTGGGGTCGAGGCACGAATAAAAGCAAACCAACTAGGCAACTAGCACCACTAAAAAAATCGAGATCCACCAATCCTCATAAGGAGGAGGCTGCCCAATAATGGCGGCGGTGCTAGGGTTTCGAGAGAAACCGCCCTCCATTTGTCCAGATAAATTTTCACGTTGTTGTTCTTTTCTATTATTCTTTCTTATTTTTTTCATTTCTCAAATGAATCTTTTATTATTAATAAAGGTTACCATACATGATACATCATTAGATATGAATATTCAATACCAAATTACCAATGAACACCGATCCTCGATTCAACCATGCAATTTAGAAGACGCAAATGCACTCCTCATTGGTAGGTGTGTGGCCCGTATTACATTGTACTGAGCTATGTTAACATAGAAAAAGTGCACAACCCTCCTTATTTAGGCATTTCTTCTAGTAAGATAATACTAGTTTTTATAAACTCATATATATTTTTGTCAAAATAAATAAATTCATAGATATACTTATTCTTCTGTTTGGAAATATTAAGAAGGAAGATTGTATTATTTTTGTTGAAGGAAACCAATTTGTGTGTGTCTGGCACAAACATAATTACTTCTTCTAGTTGCAATAGGGTAGAATATTCTAGATCTTCTAATCCATATTTGGTTAGGATACTTTGTAACTCAAGAAATTGTACATGTAATCTTTTATATAAAGAGACTCATATTATCAATCAAAGGATCTCAGTATTCTCTCAAACTTTCTTATTCTACAATAGGTTATCAGTACGAAGCCTTAATCTTGAATCAATAGCCAAAAACCCTAGAACAACCAAAACAGAAAATCTGTCGTTAGCCTCATAGCCCCATCACTGTTTCGATCTAATTCAATATCTCTTGGAAATTGAATTTCTTGGTAGCGAATTATGCTCAGAAATTCATATTGTTTTTGTGGTTAGCTTTAAAGCTTATAAACTTACTCTGCTCTTGTTTTTCCTTTCAGGATGTCAAACATAAATAAGCTTAATTTTGCTCTATTGGACACAACGGGCATTGGATATCACAAATGGCCTGGGTTCGCAATGTCTGAAATCACCTCAAAGCACAAGGGATCCTATTTGTGATCCAAAAGCGTACTACTAATGAGCTCACCAAATACGCCTCAGATACTTTGGAAACCAATGTGCCAAAGCAATCATTTTGATGAGACCTCATATGAACGAGTCTCTTCAATTCGAGTACCTAAATGAAGAAGATCCTAGAAAAATGTGGGTTTCACTCGAGGAGAGTTTTGGTAATATTTGTGACTCCCTACTTCCGGATTAGAAGTGCGATGACATAATCTTCGATTCTGTGATTTCAAATATGTTCTTGACTACAATTCGGAAGCTTTGCGCATCAAATCTTTGATGGATTTTTGTGGTAAAGATACTATGTTGATTGAGAGGACTCTCTCCACAATTCGTATTGAAGTGAATGCAAGACGGATCACAAGGTTTCATGAGCTCATTAAAGTTATGTCTGTTACAGAAAAGCATGACAACATCCTTGTGAAGAATTATAATTTGAGACTTGTGGGAACTAAGCCTATCCCAAAGTCCGATTATAATGGCGCTCCAAAGAAAGGACGCTACGAGTGAAACCCTAAATCTAGGGATCAATTCGGGTGTTCTGGTCCACATAATCACTCTGCTTAGGAAGGTAAGCGCTAGAATAAGCGGACATGGAGCCGAGGAGACCGCCTTTGGGAAGAGAGATGCTGCCGCCGCCGGCCCTAAGGGGTATCCTACACGTGTACAAACGAGCCTCAATCAATTGAGTCTGATCACAAAGCCGTGTGTTTTGATGTGGAGCATCCGGTCATTAGGCACACATTTTTAGAGCATATAAAAGTCTAGCTGCAACATACAAAGTGTATCACGAAGCAAGAGAAGCTCACACCCTGAAACATGAAGACCAAGAGGTCAAGCTGAGGGTTGAAGACTTCAAATCTTGCGACGATGAAGAAACCGCCGATTTTGTTTAGAGTCCTTTTATTTTCCAAAATTGATTGTAATAGGTATTTACCATTGTCTTTATGAATAAAATTTTGAGTTCTTTCATATCGACTTTATTTTAATTCTGAGCTTTTCTTTTAGGAATTAATGGACTCCGGAAAACTTTATTGTCTAAGCACACAATTCTCAGCCATAGGTAACTATTCTTAGAGATGTTGCCTACATATTCCTTTATGACTACGATGACAGGACCATTGAATTTGGTTCAAGATAGTGGAATGACCCAATTTGTGAGATCTTGGAAAATTAGTTTCTTATTTTTCAAAGGAAAAATAATTCCGAGCTATCTTTAGTTGAATTTCTATTATATATTCTTATACTCTTTCTAGCATTGGAAAATTATTTAAATTTTTGGTTTACCAAATTTTATCTTCTGAGCCCGTAGATTAAACTAGACATCGTTACGAGTTTGTATGAATTTTCGGAGGATTTTTCGGACACCCAAGCTATTTTTAATGATTTTTGGAAGTTAGAATTATTCAAGAATTATTTAAAAATATAGGCTGCTAGACCTGGACCATTGATTTTAAACACCGTTTGATCTCGACCATTGGATTTGATTTATATACAACGGATCAGCTCAGAACCCTTAGACCCCGACCCGGTTCCTCGACTCGTTTCCTTCCGACGATGACCCGACGGGTTCTTCGTCATGGGGCCACTCCGGCCACCTCCTGGCGTCACACTAGTGGTGGCCGCTTCGTCTCGATAGTTCCAGATGGAGACCCGTCAACTCTACTCCAAACTACCGGCTATGGCTGCGGGAAGATCCCTGAAAGTTTATAGGGTTTTCCGGCCGGTTTTGTGATTCTGACCACTTCTCGGCGACGGACGGGTATTGACAGCTTCCTCTCGATAGCTCCCATGTTTCTGTGGTGTTAGTTTTTCAAGAGAAGCCTTGAGGAGGGAGAAGCGAAGTAGGGAAGCTTCAGTGCTTCCGGCGAGTTTTCTGGTTTTTTCGGGCAACTTCGGCCATTATCGGCAGGAGTAAGTTATTAAAATTCATCCCCTTGTTGAGCTGTACATGTGTATGCACTTGGTTTTCAATTTCTGTTCATGTTTCAAGATTTGTTAGCTTTTGGAATTCTGGCGAGTTATTTTCCTTTTCCGGCATCTCCAGCCGGCGACGACGATGAAAGCAGGAAACGAAATTGACACATGCTTAAGTTTCCTGTATCTAACCCAAAAGAGACGTGCACATTATTCTATATATAAAGGGTGAATGTTACTGTTACACTGTAGTTAAGAGTCAGAAAAGCCATTTTTATCCTCACTGTTGGAGAAGAATATCAAGTTGCTAGAAAAGTCGTTTTTGTCCTTGGTTTGCTCAGTTTTGGATGGGGATCGTTGTCGGGTTTGGCCGTTTGGGAGAAGAACAGGGACAGAAAACTATTACTGTTCATAAACACTGTACATATAACAATTCACTCTCTGTTCATACGCACTGCCCATCCAACTATTTAATTTCTTTAATCAAAAGTATCTAAGTGGGAACATAAAGCCGGACTTTTCGCAATAGACCATCCAACAATTTCATTTCAATAATCAAAAGTATCTAGGTGGGAACATTAGCAGATGAAAAATGCCAAATTGAAAGCAGTAACTCGGCAATAATCATGAATATAACAGGAAGCCTAAAACTAGAAAGTGGGAACATCAAGCCAACTTTTTTTTTTTTAATTCTGTAAATTCGCCAAAAAAAAGAAAATCAAGATGCTTTTCCGGTTTTCCCGATTGCTCTTCTGGGATCTTCTGTATGTTTTCGTAGAGAGGGAGAGAGAGAGAGACAGACTGTGAAAGAAAAAAAAAGGAGTGATCGATCTAGATATAAAAACTGTGAGGAGATCTGAAATTCAGGGTTTGTTTTGGGTTGCTCGGGTTTTGGTATGTAGAGAGAGAGAGAGAGAGAGAGAGAGAGAGAGAGACTGTGAAAGGAAAAAAAAGAGTGATCGATCTAGATTTAGAAACTGTGAAAGGAGAGGAGAAGAGGGATTTGAGTGTAGGTTTGTTTTGGCTTGCTCGGGGAAATTTGAAGTTTAGTGGTCCTGTTGGAGGGTGGTGTGGAACGAGAAGAGGTAATTGTTTATGACGATTGATTGTTATAAATGAAATTGTTCTTTTTTCTGATGTTGGCTTCGAATGGTTGATTGCTGATTGTCTTTTTTTTTTTTTAATAATTGCTGCTCTTTGTTTTTTTTTTAAATTGAAGTTGGAATGAATTAGGTTTGGATTGCTTCTGTTTTCTTTTATCTTGGTAAGTTGGAATGTGGTTAAAGTTATGAATTTGGTTTCAAAGAGATAAGAAGAACATAATAGGACAAGGTGGATGAGATTATCATATATACCTGAGGTTTATTAGTTATTCACAAGGAGGTAGAAATGTTATGGAATCTGGATGCTAAGTCAAGGAATGATATTCTTTGTATGAAATATATCATCTTGGTTCGAGTTGTCATGTTCTTTTTCTTTTTCTCTTGGACCTCTGATCTTATAGTCTGTAGTATTTAAAAGATCTGATATTTCTACGAGTTTAGTATTTGTCCTATCAGTTTTCCTAGGAGTGGCAGAATTGAGATTATACAATAATTTGTTTGTTTCTCTCTTGATTCTGAAGAAGTTTTGTTTCTATATATCTGAACCATTTTGTTGACCATTGGAAAACATATTTGGCAATTTGCAAGGTTTACTTTCAGTATCACAACATATTCACTTTTGGTGTGCAAACAATTATCTATATTGTAAGTTTGGGCTGATTATGAAGGTATGTTCAAGATTAGTTGTTGAGTTCTTTTGTTTGTTTTTTTGGCTGATGGTAGATAGATCTATTCAGATAAATGGTTTGTTTCTCTTTGTTTTGCAGATATCAGGAACAGTGTGCGATCCAAAATTTGAAAGTGCTTTCAACTTGGGTATGAATGTTTTGCTAACGTTGTTGGTATCATTAACTGTGTAGATAATAGCATGGAAATTAAAATGGAAAATGGTTATGTTGAGTTTGATTGCTCAGTGTTTTAGGTAGTGGTAATGTGGTTGCTATGAAAAATTGATGATTCATGCTTATTGATAAATGTTAATTGAATCATGCAGAGATGGAAGATAAAAGAGGAATAGAGGAAAGGGGAAGATCTCGGCGATAATAGACCGGCTGGAAGTTATTTGTGAGCATTGGATATGTGGTTTTGTTCTTGATTGTTTCGAATCGTTTTGTTTTGTTTTTTTTTTTTTGGGTTTTTTCTTAAAATCGGTGATCAAAATCAACTGCAGTGAACAGTGGGTAAGAGTTTAGCTTTCTAGAATCAAGATCAACATCATACTTCTTCACTTTCTGTTCACATATCCAAAGTTATTGCGTTTGATTTTGACCATATGTTATCTTTCTGAAAATGATTGATCTGAAATTCGTTTTTTGTTGTTCGCAGTCTCTTTCAAAGTGCAAACACTGAGGTCAAAAGAGGGGACGACAAATCAATTGGATAATTATGTCGGGTACCTTTTGGGTTGGGTTTTTGATTTGTGTGTTTGGTTTGTTGTTTTCATTGGGTTTTTTGCTGTGGTTGGTTTTCAATTGACCTGAGTTTTGATTTTGTAGGGGTATTGTTCGTGCTTCAGTTTGGGATTTGAGTGATTGAGTGGAGGAGGTTCAAGGTGTGTTTTTTTTTTTTGGGTTTTTGGGAACTTCAACGATTTCTGTTTTGCCTTATAATTTTCTGTTTTAACCCTTGAATTGGAACTCTACATGTTTTTGTGTTTGAGCATTGGTGATTTCTTATTGAAATTGATACTGGATTTGAGGATTTGGTAGGGTAGGCGAGTGTGGGCACTGCAATAATGTATTTAATTACAGAATCCTGAGCTTTAGAGAGTCCATTTAGAATTGCCCATCCATAAATGATAGGGATGTAAGATAAAAGCATCATCTAGGATGATTTGAAATTTATGCATAAGTATTGACTGTATTGTGACTTCAGGTAGAGAATCTGAAGCTACCACCTATGCAATAATATGTAGAACTTGGTAAAATTAGTGAAAGGGTTTGGCATAAAAAAAGTGAGATAAAAGTAGGGGTTCATATATGCTAGAAATTTAATACTTTAAGCTGTAAATGCGCAGGCTTTACTTAAAAAAATGGGGGTACCATTAAAAGTTGTTGATTGATTAGGGATTCCCTTTCAGAGACTTCTGTTCTTTGTGTTGGATTTTTGAATGGGAAAGTTGTTCTTATTTTATTAATTTTACTCTTTTCAGGTAGGTTTGATGGGCGAGGCACGGTCACTCCAAAGGGATCTTAATTGAATTACTGACACTGCAAATACTTACTCCAAAGGGTTTGAGCTATATTTTGACAGGTGAACTATCAGTTATCCTCTTCCCATTTGATTTTGATTTGTTTTCTTTTATATGCAGTATACCTTTTTCTTTTTTTGTCTGGATTTGTTTGAGAAAAGGCACAGAGATAGAGAGAGAATTGATAGATTAGAGAGAGAATTGTTTGGGTAGATTAGAGAGAAGAAGAGGGATCTGAGTTTGGGTTGCTCGGTGGAATTTGAAGTTTAGTGATCCTGTTGAAAGGGGGTGTGCAAGGAGAAGAGGTAATTGTTTATAGTGATTGATTGCTATACATAAAATTCTTCTTCTTTCTTAATCTGCTGTTTGAGTCTGTCTGAAAGTGATTAAATTTATCTTTGTGAGTTGGAATGAATTTGTTTTGTAGTATTTAATCATTTTGAAGAACAAGTTTTTCTTTTGTTTGCTTCTGGTATGTTTGAATGAATATTTTAAGTTCCATCTCTGATAATTTGAAAAAGGTAAGAGGAAAAGAATAGAACAAGGTTGGAATGTTGTGGATTGCAGTTAAATTTTTTTTTTCTATTATTTTTATATGCTCTTCTTAGATTTGGACTACTTCCAAATAGAGGTGAGCATATAGACTCTTGGTTAATCTTGAAGATGACAGCTAAATGAAATAATTTGAATGAGTGGTTGTTGAAAATATGAATGCAATCATTAAACTAATCAAAAAGTGATGTTCATACTGACAAGGCGTATCGGACATGCATATTATGAGGTTGATTGTAATATTTTAGTGGTAGGATTTAAGCGTGCCACTGATATTAGAAACTTGAAATGATGTCAGAGATCCTACAAACTAAAGCCATGCCACTGATATTAGAATTTCCAAGCCAGGTTTTGTTACTTATTTTTCATTTGTGGTATTCTTTTTCTTGGTTTGTAGTAAAGTTCCTCTGTTCTTAAAAACCAAAGAAAATAGTAGCAGAAGCTGTGGATAGCATTTGAACTTTAGTTATGGTAACTTAAAAACTTTTATTAATTTTTGTTTTGTTATATCCTGTTTGTTCTTCTATGGTAACTGGACTGTATATTGAATCCAAGTACTTCCTTTGTTTGCCTCTTAGAATATCAAACAAATATGATAAATGTTTGGCTGTAATTTTTATTTGGAGGATAACCCTTGGATTGGTAGTGCACTGATCATATTAAAAGCCAAGTACTGCCAAGACTAACAGAGGAGCTATACCTCTTATGTGAAAATCACTAAGAAACAAATTCTCAGACAAATTCAACATTCTTTGGTCTTTCATTTTTGTTTCCTATACAAGAATCATCTTTTGTTCTGTATAAGTTCAATGCTCTTTCTCCAGTGCAGATTGCTCAGAAGTCATTGGTAGAAGACTCATTTACTTCAATCAATTAAATAACTTTGGTCATTTACTTCTGCTCTACTATGTTATATTGCATTACACTTCTGTATTGACATTATTACTTATGTTTTCCAATTACAGCAGCTCAACTGAAATTTCAGAGGAGCTATCATCTATTGCAAATACGGATCTGACTTTCGTCACTACAAGCCTAAACCATTTGTTGTCAAGGCTGACCATGTTTGCTATATGTACATAAACACCTACTATCGGTAGCATATCTAACTTTGAAATCTAGCCAACTTACCAGATTTTTGAACATGTAAAACAATATATAATATATAATGTAGCAATCTTATATAGACAATGTTTCTAAATTCAGTAGCATTGAATCAAATGATATCTCACATATTCCCGCAGCATCGCGCGGGCACACTTCCTAGTTATTGTAAGAAGAACTGGGAATACGCCCGAATTTGGAAAGCATGAGAAATGAAAACGAACAACAAAGATTAAGTTGTGCTCACATAAAATTTCTTGGTCAGTGATATCTGCCCTTTTACATGAATCACTTTATCCATGATGAGCACCTGTTGTAAAAAAAATTGAGGATGATCAGAATAACAATAGCTGAATGGCAATATGTAAATAAATGAACTCATTCCTCTGCATGTAATTCAAGTTCACCTAACCAAGTACATAATGATGAGTACACGAAAACTTTGTAAAGGACAAACATTGAACACACCTTCCAAGACTTAGAATTCTCCATTCCGGTTGATCCAAGCATTTCCTGCAACAACCCTATAAAACCATCCAAAGAATCTGAATCACAAATTTACAGTTACTCTTTGACATGAGGTGTATCAATTAACTTTATTATAATTTAATTTGTGTATCAATTAGATTTATTTTGTATCAATTAGCATTAGTGCTATAGTTGACTTATATTAGGATTGATTACTTTTCTTTTGTGTATATGGATGTAATATTATATAAAGGAGTTTTTCCCGTATACCCACAAAGCACCGGTATTTTTCCCAACTACCCAACACTTTTGTATTCCACTATTGACTCTAGGGAAGGACTAAAAGGGGTAAGTCTTTATCTAAAATGTTCTTTGTATCTTATGTTGACCCTTAGTTTTGTCAATAGTATTTGACCAGAAAAAATTTCATTTTAAACGACAAAAACAAAAACAAGACTAGCCTTCAACATGCCTAAGTTTTTCTCCTAACGGCCTCTTGCCTGACGGATACTTTAACAGGCGGAATCACTGCTGCTTGTCCTAATTTTTGGTTTTAAAACTGGTTTTTTCGGGTAAATAGTACAAACTAGACTTTGGATTTCTATAAGATGCATACATTTTGAATAATGACATATGAATAAACATGAAGGAATAGGATGACAATGATATTAAGGAAAATAATTATGAAATGACAATGACATTTGTTGAAGAAGTGGATGAGTAACCACATGAATTCATTTATTCAAATATATACCTGTTAAACATTCAGAGCCTCATTCTCAGGTAAACAGCAAAACTGTTTTAGCTATCCATAAGAATGAGAACAAGTACTTACTTGTACTTAGAAGTACACTACTTCACACCTGTACAGGAAGGGAAACACACTGCTAAACTATTTGAGAGAAGACTCTTCTACTCAAGGTGTTTAAATCTAGAACTGATATGGCTGTTTTCGAATATTGGATGATGTTTCCGTTTTTCGAATGCCTTACAAATGAAACTAAAGCTCTTTATATAGAGAGCGGAACTCAAACTGGAATTCAAAATACAAAAATGTACAGCATAACTCCGTGATCTTCTGCTTTTCTGAGTGCTCCTGATGATGGAGGTCGGACAGGGAAAAGCAAAAGCATCTGGGTGAAATGTTTTTCACCTTCTTCTTTTCTGAAAAGCAAAAGTATCTTTTTGAAAAGGAAACAGTTGCTTTTTTTGTTTTTGGTGCCTTTTTCTTTCACCAGCTGCTACATATTGTCATCAGTCTCTAAGTGGTGGCCAAAGACAAACGAGTGATTGTCTGTTTGGGCCATTCTAACTGTTGTAGCATTGTCTTCTACGTCCGTGTCGACATACATCTTGTAGTGGTTGTCGTTTTCAAGTTTGTCCATCCACTGCATGCATGCCATTGTTGAGTCTATCTCTTTTCGGGTGAGAGATAGGAATAGGTCACTGCTGACGACGTCAGGATGATCGTAAGCAGTGATAATAATCTTCTCTCCTGCTGCCAGGAAGGTATTGCTGAGGTCTTCAGAGATGATCTTCTTTATGTATTCCAAAGTCATGGCTTTCATCCATGGGATGCTAGAGTTTGGTTGGCCATTATACCCGACACAGGCAGGTTGCAGATATTGTCTTGGAATAATTCTCACATAGTGATATGGAGCAATATATTCAACCTCACCATTTGCTTGCTGGATCCATTCTGTAGGGGTGGATCTAAACTTCAGACGAAGCGCACAGTCTGTTTTTCTAACATTCTTGACTGTATTGACGATGATGGGTGGCAAACCTTTTAGATCATCATTAGTTTTGGTCCACAGATTATGGACAAAACCATTTTCAACAAGCCAAAGCTTATGTTCTTATGGATGTTCACTCTGAACATTTACCAGGTATCTTCCAACATATGGTCCCGCGATGATGAAGAGGGTTGGAGGAACTAGGTCTTCTGAATTATGCCTTCCTATTAGATTGTGGAATTTATGCCAGTCTGTTTCAGTGAGTGCCATGATAGGGACCCTAGCACTTTCTGGGCTTTCAAGGAAGTTAATTTTTTCTTTCTTGACAGCATTCTGCTGTAGCTCTTCGAACTGTGGTCTAGCATTCTCGTATAGTTCTTCAGCTAATGCAAATAGGGCTGGAAACATTAGACCACTGCTTCTTTCCTGAAAGGCAAATAAAAGATTATC
>LYNE01002884.1:17770-30018 GCA_001662545.1 Rosa x damascena
CCCCCCCCCCCCCCCCAAATATCAATTGCCAGATCGCACAACAAGAGGGAAGCCTAAAGCCTAGTATGAGCCAAATCTTAAAGCCAAAGCCAAATAACCATAAGTAATTATGTGTCAACTCTTAGGTTGTCTGAGTCATATGCATCATTTGTATTTCAATTATCTACTATTGTCATTCCAAATAAACTGTAGGAAGCATTAGCAGATCCCAAATGGATTGAGGCAATGAAGGTTGAAATGGAAGCTTTGGTGAAGAATGATACATGGGAGCTAGTACCAAAACCTCAAGGAAAGAAAACAGTGGGTTGCAGGTGGATCTATACCTTGAGGTATGCTGCTGATGGGACACTTGACAAGTACAAAGCAAGGTTAGTTGCTAAAGGCTACACATAAACATATGGTATTGATTATCAGGAAACATTTGCACCTGTAGCCAAGATTAGTATTATCTGTGTACTATTATCTCTAGCTGCGAACTTGGATTGGCCCCTGAAGTAGTTTGATGTGAAGAATGCATTCTTGCATGGAGATCTGAAAGAGGAGGTACACATGCATGGATCTACCCCCAGGGTTCATTACACCTTCGCAGGAAGGTATGGTCTGCAGATTGAAGAAGTCTCTATACGGACTCAAGCAATCTCTCAAAGCATGGTTTGGAAGGTTTAGACAGTTCATGAATGCATTTGGGTACAAGCAGAGTAACTCAGATCACACTCTCTTCTTGAAGCGTAGAAAGGATAAGATAACTGCCTTGGTTATCTATGTGGATGATATGATCGTGATAGGAGATGATCAGGAAGAATTAATTGAAGAAGTTAGAACCTTATCTATCATCTGAATTTGAGATGAAAGATCTTGGTGGATTGAAATGCTTCCTAAGCATTGAGGTGGCCAGATAAGAAGAAGGCATTTTCCTGTCTCAAAGGAAATATGTCTTAGACCTACTCACTGAAACAGGCATGCTGGATTGCAGACCTGCAGATACACTTGTGGAGCAAAATCACAAGTTAGCAGAATGTCCTGATCAAGTGCCTACTAACCGAGAAAGATATCAAAGACTAGTTGGCAGACTCATCTATCTCTCTCACACTCGTCCTGACATGGCATATGCTGTGAGTGTGGTCAGCCAATTCATGCATGCTCCAAGTGAAGACCACATGAATGTTGTATATCATATTCTTAGTTATTTGAAGTCAGCTCCTGGAAAAGGGATCATGTTTTCTAAAAATAATCATTTGGAGGTGGCAGGACACACTGACGCAAATTGGGCTGGAAGTATCACTGATAAAAGATCAACCTCCGGATATTTCACATTTGTGGGAGGTAACTTTGTTACATGAGGAGCAAGAAACAGAAGGTAGTTGCTGTGATGCCCCCGAAATTCGTATTTATTTTCCGAGGATTTTCCGGAATTAAATTTAATGATTATCGGATAGTTTGGTATCAGAGCGTAAGGTACATATTTGGTGATAATCAGTACTACTCGAGTGATGGCCCGTCTGCAGCGGATCCCCATCTGATGCTCTTCAGTATTGATATAATCATTGGGTATGTAGGAGTGCTAGTTGTGAGTTAGAGTGTAGAATCTTCAGAGCATTTGTTTACTCTGTTAGTGAAGTTGTGAACTTAGGTGTAGGTTCCTTGAGTTGCAGTCCTTTGAGGAATGGGAACCTCTGGATTGAACTCTGGTGAGGTGTTAAGGATTGTTTTCGGGGAAAACTGTATCCTTCCATACGAGCTTAGTTGTTTGATTGTTGAAGTCATGTTGTTTGACTTATACTTGTGTTTGAAGATTTTACAAGTATTAACCAAGGTTGCTATGCTCCTTAGGTGATGGATGCACAAGGAGGCCGAGGTAAGGGTCGAGGTAGACCCAGAGGCAGGGGTAGAGCTCGAGGTAGGTGCAGGATTCCTCCTATTGAGGAGATTTTTTAGGATGAGGTGGAGGCATCGCACGTTGTGCAGCCTACTACACCTGTTGTGGATGTTATGGATGCCACTCGTTTGTCGAGGTTGGCAAAAGAGATCTCGAGGCTGGAAGGAGTTCCATTTCAGGGAGGTACGGATCACATGTTGGCAGATCACTGGATCAATGTTCGAGATGGTTGTCTGCGACGACATTGAGAAGAGAAAGATTGCGGCATTTATGCTCCAAGGCGATGTACGGGTATGGTGGAGCGGCACACAGAGAGTTATGGATGTGTCCACCATGACCTGGGATGGTTTTGTGGAACTGTTCAGGAAGAAGTAATTTCTGCCTTCAGTGAGGGAGCAGTTGGAAAGGGAATTCATCTCGTTAGTCAAGGGACTAAGAGAGTGAGGGAGTATGAGGCTGAGTTCTCAAGGCTGTATCGGTTTGTGAGACAGATGGATGCTGAGAGCTTAGCTCTAAAGTTTCAGCGGGGACTGAATGCTTCAATCAGGCCCGATGTCGCTGTTCTGTAACTGAAGACGATGGTGCTCATTTTCGCTAAGGCTATGGCCATTGAGCAGGAGAACCAGACTTTCCAGGAACAGGAGTCGGCTGAGAGGGACTCCTGAAGGAAGGGGAAGGCAACTGCTGAGAGCAGTGAAGGGACAGTTTTCCAGGTATTCGTATTGATGGCTGAATCATCACGCATGTATAATTATGAGATTATATATCAATTTTTATTTGTGTTAAAAATCAGGGGCGTGACACTTGCCAAATCTAGTGAGGAGGCAGAGTACAGAGGAATGGCCTAAGGTATTTGTGAAATGTTATGGCTACGTAACTTACTGAAGGACTTGGGGTTGAAGCCCAAACAGGCTATGAATCTCTTTTGTGACAACAAGGCAGCCATAGACATTGCACATAATCCAGTTCAACATGACAAAACAAAACATGTTGAAGTGGATAGACACTTTATCAAGGAAAAGCTGGAATCAGAGATTATTGATGTACCTCATGTGAAGACTAGAGATCAACTTGCAGATATTCTGACAAAAGCTGTTTCTGGTAAGCTATTTCACATCTCACTTGACAAGTTGGGCATTCGAGATATCTATGCACCAACTTGAGGGGGAGTGTTGACATGAACTGTATCAATTAACTTTATTATGATTTAATTTGTGTATCAATTAGATTTATTTTGTATCAATTAGCATTAGTGCTATAGTTGACTTATATTAGGATTGATTACTTTCCTTTGTGTACATAGATGTAATACTATATCAACCTCCTTGAGAGATGAGTAGAATTATCACATTATTCCCAATTACTTTATGATATTTCTCAACCCTAGGAAATCCAAACATGAAAATAATAAGAATCAAATCTCTATTTCATTTTTTCTTTTATCCCCACCCTAACGATTCTCAGTGAGATTTGAACTCGTCACCTCAGAACAGAGAATAACATGTGACCTACACGGTGATGGTTTTATAGATAATCAACAGACCACAGCTCCGGGTAGTATTTCTATTTCATTTCCACCCATACATTTTGTGAGAAAACAGAAAGTGCCTAAGATTAACCAAAAGCCAGAACATCAATGCCATTCAATTCTACATTTGATTAATCAGAATCTGGGGGTTCAAAATTTTGTAGCTCATGCATTTTCTTGGAAACCAGACATAAGGGAAAGTACTTACGATCATGGCTAAACTGACAGAAACACTTGTACTCAAAGACTCCGCCATGGGAAGAAGATTTAGAGTATGAAAACGACATCGTTACAGGATCAGATTATGTCAGATTTCAAATTCCAGGAAATAGTGATAAATTAAAAGAAGCATTCAGAGAGAAAGAGAAGAGAAGAATTAGTTTGAGAGGCGAGAAAGGAGCGGGAAAGAGGAGAAGGTCGTTATAGAAGTCATGGACGTGTCGCATGAACCGTTAGCTTCGCCTTCGTTTCACTTTTACGGACGAGCAAAGGCTCGTACTCTTTATTAGTACTTTGTCCACTGATGACGTCGTTCCAGTCTTCTCTTCTCATGTGAATTTTTTTTTTTTTTGGGTTATAATTCTCTTTTTGTGAATTTATTTATTAGTTTTGTTAATCACAATGTGGTCAACGAACTGTTAATCATTTATTGGTTTTAACATAAACAAATTTAATTAGTGGAAATGTATAGTAACATTTACATCAATCAATAATTGTCAGTAATTGAGGATAGAAACAAACAGAAAACCCTAGCCGCCTGCTGGGGTGAGAGAAGAGCACGACTTCTGCCTAGGCTTTTGCGAGTTTTTTCTCGTCCGGCGGCCCTCCAGTGTCAGCGCTGGCTCTGCCTCGCCGACATTGTGACGCTGTCGGACGAGTATTGATGGTTATGGTCCTTTTGGCTTTGAGGCTGGCTATATTCGGGCTTGCTAGTGCCGGTCGGTGAGGTCTGGTTTCGTCGTTCTCTGCGCTGAGCGACCGTGGGTACCGAATCAAGGACGACGTGGGCGGCCTGGGCTGGTGATCCGGGCAGCGGTGATGGCGGCTTGAAGGTTGGGATCTATCGGTTGGACCCAAGTCTGGCTGTTTTGGTGTCTTCTCTGTGGTGGTGGCATCGTGGTGGTGGTGATCTTCCTTGATGCGGGCGGCAGTTCCTCGATCACGGTGAGTCGTGGTGGTGGGATCGTCATTGTGTGCGTGTGGCAGGTGCAGAGGGAAGTGGAGGCTGGGCTGGGCAGGGCCAGGCTAGTTTGGGCCTTGGATATTGCTTTCTTTTGGGCCAGTTGGACTGTTGCATGAGTTTTTTCTTGTTTTTTTGTTTCAATAATTCCCTTATTGGGTGCTATAGGCCTTGGCCTTGTATACCTTGTTTCTCTAGGACGTTACAATGTGCCCAAAGATCAGTACTGATGTACACCATTAAGGTCTTAGGCGGATGTACTGGTTTTTTTGGTGTTGTAGCTTCTTAGTGTTCAAGGCGTAGTAGTCTAGGCTAGTAGTCATTTTTTATGTGCATTCAGTGCACTACTTGAGCAATGATTGTAATATGAGGGGTGTTTGTACCCTTCATGCTTGACCGAGTGAGGTCGTATGATTTTATATCAATGGATCAGTCTTCCAGTCCCCTAAAAAAAATAATAATAATAATAATTGTCAGTAATTGGGTGAGATTTTAACGAGGACCATTAAAATTAGGATTTTATGAAGACTTTCTAATAAACCGTTGTGAGACTCACTTTTCAATCACATTTCAGCAAATTTTCTTTCAAATTGAAAATCGTTAAGACATTCATTATCGTGATTTATCATTTATGAACATGAAATGTTCAAGTTTGACAGATTTGGTTCATCCATTGATTTAATCTAATTTCATACCTTAGTGATTTTTAATTGGTTTCAAATTTGTAGAAATGATCTACTTATGAATATCTAAACATGTAACGGTTGATTTGCCGAAATGTGATCGAAAGTGGGTCTCACAACCAGTGGCGGGGCCAGAATTTCATACCAAGTGGGGCATTCAGAAGTTTTTTTTTTTAAAAAAAATTGGTATTTAAAATATATACCAAAACTTTAATAAAAGATAATAAATTAGAATAAAATTACGGTAATATTAATATTTTAAAAAAAAAAAAAAATCAAAGGGTTTCACTCTTGCCCCCATGGTGACTCGAACCATGACTTCATACATATTTTTCTTAAAATTACATACTTTATTAATAAAATTTAGAGGATTTAAATCAAGGTCCAATTTCGTAGTTCAATAGTGAATGCAGTCCGGTCACTTTTTCTTTGTTAATCTAACCACGAGGTATAATTATAAAGAATTTTAAATTAATTTAACCAAAAAAGTATGCAAGCATGAGTGTTTTACCTCATGCAAAGGCATATATTTTCACTTCGCAAAGAGAAAAAAAGGTATTCTAGTATAAACCTAACCAAAAGGTAGAAAGTGATGAACATTAAATCAACCTAACTACAAGGTACATATAATTATAAAACACGAAATTAACATAAAAAATAATATGTAAACTAGAATGTTTAACCTCATATAGAGGTATAATTATTTTCACCTCATAAAGAGGTAAGTCTTTCACCATATATGTCCAAAATAAAGGTAAAAGTGTAACCACGCACTATATATACCTCATATGCAGATACATAAACAAAAATTATATTTACAATATAACAAATCATCAATCCATTGATAAGAGAGAAATGGTTCGTGTAAGAGTAGGAATGGGATTACGGGGGCGGGGTACCCGCGGGTTTTCCCCGCATTTGTCAAGCGGGAGTGGGGGCGGGGGCACTTATTTCCCCCGCGGGGTTGCGGGGGTGGGGTTTCCCGTTACCCATGCGGGTTCCCCATTTTTTTTTTCAACCGGGGCATTTTTATAATTTTTCTTATTCCTCATGAGGATCTGACAATTGGATCTTCGTATAATTGTGAAAAGACGATTCAAAAGGAGATCCGTGAGGATTCGACCGTTGGATCGTCGTATAATTTTGTGAGGATGATTCTAAAGGCGATCCGGGACGATCCAACCGTTGGATTTTCGTATAATTTTGAGAGGATGATCCTAAGGGCGATCCGTGAGGATCCGACCGTTGGATTTTCGTATAATTGTGAAAAGATGATTCAAAAGGCGATCCATGAGGATCCGACCGTTGGATCGTCATATAATTTTGTGAGGATGATTCTAAGGGCGATCCTAGACGATCCAACCGTTGGATCTTCGTATAATTTTGAGAGGATGAACCTAAGGGCGATCCGTGAGGATCCGACCGTTGGATCGTCTTATAATTGTGATTTGTGAATTATTTTAGGGGAATCCCCGTTTGCTCATTCTTTAAGAGAGTGATGAAGACAAATTAAGTCAACAATTTCAGTACACACACACACACGGAATAATAATATTTACCTCAATGGTGGTGATAAGAAAGACGAGACAATATTGATAGGCGATGAGAGAAAGAAGAAGAAGAAGAATAAGGAGAATGAGAAAAACAATGAGGCAAGATCAAAGAAGAATAGTGTCTTATTATATATAGATTTTTCTTTTGAATTCAATCAGTAATATAAATTAATGTCAACATATTAAATTTCCTGATATTACATTAAAACAGATTGCAATAATTTAGGATTATAGTTAATATATTAATTTTTTGTGCAAAAGATCTTAAATAAGGGTATATTAGGAATGAAAAATTTAGGTGTTGAGTCGGCAAGATAGAAAAGGAAATAAATCCAATATGGCAGCTGAGTTATAGGATCGCAATTAACAAAAAAATTCATCCGGACTACAATCAATATAGAATCTAGATTTGGACTTTAATCAAATTAACTCTAAAATTTATAGCTTTAGATAGTAGACAATTTTTACAGAGACATAATTTATTTTTAACTTTTAAAACTATAAGGAAATATTGTGTTAATGTTGTCAAAAAGAAAAAAAAAATTGAAAAACTAATCTTCCCAACATGCATGATTTGAATCAAGGACTAGCTGCAAAATCCATGCCCTACCACTACACCAAGTTGGCTAGTGGTAATGTTGTAGAAACGCTAAGCTACTTATAAACGTTTTCATATACAGAAATAAAAAATATATATATATATAAGTGAGTGGGGCACCAGACCCATTGGGTCCCCATGTGGCTCCACCCCTGCTCATAACCGTTGTTTAGAAAGTTATCATTTTAAAGGTTTTCATTAGAATCACTACCATCAATAACTCACGCAAGTACATTGCTCTCATCAAAATCCAACAATATGAAAAACAAAAAAGAGAGAAGTGCATTAACACAAAACCATTTTTTTGGGCCCCCAAGTAGACATCAAACTTTAAATTCTATAGCGTCGTTATTGAGTCATATTCACTTAATGAATTTTATGTTGTGCTTCATTGTCATTGGATCTAACTCACATGATGAATATAATAATGCAGTTAGAATTTATTTATTTCCATCAATATCCTCCACCATTAGATTTAAATTCAACAGCAGTTGAGTACAACTGAGTATGAAAATCACTGAGTATGTGAAAATAATTGTTCAAAAATAAGATTAGAAGAAGACTCACTAATGTTTATTACATAATTTGCACCTGAATTTGATAATGTGCATACACTCACCCACAGGGCCACAGACCCAATGCTCAATGCTAAACTTGAAATCACTTTTCCCTGTTTGCCTCACAGAAAGAAAGGGTGCTCTATATGATTAAATTTAAAGACCACTTATGGAGATTATTTGTCCCTAAATCATCTTCAGTTCACCCCAAATAACCATTCCAAATCATTTTATTTTTATATTATTGGTATTAAACCAGAAAAGTTCCTTTCCCCTCCAAATTGGGAATGATTGTACCCGTAATGTTTCAAAGTTTACATAGCATAGGACCATATGTAGATCTTATAATGCCAGAGAGGAATTAGAGACAACCCTTCTCTTTGCAGCAGTGAATTGCCTCACTGAACATCTCATCAACCCCATACTTAAACTCGAAACCTGAATCCAAGAGTTTCTTTGATGACAGACCAGGAAACTTAGGACCTTTAACTTCCTTTAATGACCTGCAAACAGACAGATCCAAGACGAAATACATTTAGAGATGGAAGCAAAAAGAGAGATTGAAGTAATATGAAGTAGAATAGTTAACTTACTCTGCTGAGGGTATTTGCAATTCTGGGAATTTGGCAGAAAGGAACTCGGCCATTTCTTCAATTGTTACGACATTTGATGAGCAATTGTATTTCCCTTTTGCATCATGATGTTCGAAAAGGAAAATGTGCGCTCTGGCGACATCATCCACATGTACCACTGATATATTGATAAGAACAGGATATTCATCCCTGTTGCCTGCATTAAGCATAGATGTCAAAGAAGCTTTTTAACGTGTGGTTAGGACTTTGGAATCTAATAAATTCTTAATTATTCTAGATTTGGATTTTAAATCCTTCATTTTCATGTCTGTCATTTTAAATGTGCAGTATTCCTTTACTAATTCATGAAAAGAAGGCATTTCCAAATTTGCCAACTCCAACAGGCTAACTTGGAATGATATAAACTCTTACAGATTCACAAGATACTTCACCAAACAAGGAACCTTGATCGAATTCTAGAAGTCAAACATCTATTCCCAACATCGATTTTAAGTAAGAATGTACTAAACTCATGAGTTGTCTGAAACTGTTGTTATAGTTTATTCAAAACAGCCTGCAGATATATATTATATTACGTGTTTGCTTATCCTAAGGCCTAACATTATATCCGGTAGTATTGCAATAAGACTATAATTGCGTTGAAACACATTGTATGCCATATTGCCATTGAAGCCCCCAAGTTTAACAGAAGGCAAAGTAGATAGTTTGCACAAATAGAAATTGTATAGGATATGTCTACTAGTTCTTTTTGGAAATGCAACCAAAGCAGATGTGTTTTTAGTCTTTTTATGCTAAACATACCTAAAACCAGAGCCAATGCGGTCTGAATAGAGCCAGGGAACTTGGGACAAATGAAGGGGCCAACAACAAAAGAAGGAATTACTGTCACAACCTCCAATCCATTTTTCTCCGAAAATTCAAGAACTGCCCTTTCAGTCAATGTCTTCGAAATCATGTATGAGCCTCCATAAGGCTTTAAAGCTTTAATGTAATCTGTGTCACTCCAAAAACTCTCATCCATGTCTTCCACATCCTTGTTGCTAAATGCAACAGCAGATGCACTAGAAGTGTACACAACTCGTTTCACTGTTTTTGCATATAAGCATGCCTTGAGGATACCAAGGGCTCCATCAATTGATCGTTTGGTCACTACTGGTTCAGGTTCCTTGTCTTCAAAGTCAACCGGAGTAGCAACATGGAACACTCTGATGCATCCTTGGATGGCTGTATTGAAACTTTCTGGGTTGCTTAGGTCTGCGTTGAAAATTTGGAGCCTTTCTTCTGCTCCAGGTAGAGCTGTGAGGAAGCTTACATCTTTCTTTTGTTCTGATTGAAAAAGTATTACTGTTATGATTTTGTTTTCAAGTACAGACTAACTAAGTAGCTAGCAGTAAATTTGCGCCAAACTTCAGTTTGCGCTAACAGTAAAGACTTCTTTATGTGCGAGGCAGAACAATTCAACGATAAAGAAAACTTGTAGATTGGCCTTTTATCCCAATATGAAAAAATGTTTCAGAAAGGCAAAGGTTTGAACATTCATAGCAATAACTCACTTCTAGGCATTAAATTTAAAACTTGGTTCAATTTCTTTTAGAGTTTTACAAAAGGAAAGTTCATATTTATTATGATCAAAACAAAAATAATTCATACCCAGAGACAATTTGGCATGCAGATACATAAACAACCAGCTCAATCATAATTAAAACCCCTAGTTCTTTAATCGAGGAATCAACTAAGTTAATACCCACATTTATAAAAGCAAGGGAAGTGAAACTGTGAAGATGGCTCACCTGGCTTTGATCTAATAGTAGTATTGACATAGTAACCATGCTCAAGAAGCCTCAGAATCAACCATGACCCTATGAACCCTGAACCTCCCGTTACACATACTCTACCTTTCTCTCGTTCCATCTATGATTCTATCCCTGTGAGACTCTGTCTTCAGTTCACAAATCTGATTCTTTGCATTCTCTAGAGTCTAGATATATCTATTCATTTTAACCCCATACTATTTTTTCAACTCCATTGTCTCGTCACTTTCTTATAAATTCTTCATTTCTACTCGAGTGCACAAAGACTTTCCTATGGTTGTTGGTGGAAGACTTTCCTATGGTTGTTGGTGGAAGCTAGCTGGGTCCCTATGCCATAATTACAAAGGCTCAATTGTCGTTGTTACGGTTGTTGTTCTTTTCTATATTTTTTCGTTTTTCGAAGGAATCTATTATTATTAATAAAGGTTACCATACGTGATACATCATCGGATATGAATATTCAATACCAAATTACCAATGAACACCGATCCTTGGTTCAACTGTGCAATTTAGAAGACGCAAGTGCACTACCAATTAGTAGGTGCGTTGCCCCTATTACATTGCACTGAGCTATGTAAACATAGAAGATAGCAAGACTAAGAAGTGCACAACCCTCCTTATTTAGGCATTTCTACTAGTAATAGGAAAATTATAGCATGGTTCCAGACCATGGTACACGTAGTGGTCCCGGTTAATGTTATTGGTACATATGTCTTGCAGTTATTTCTGATTTTTTCTGATTGGTCTCTTAATTTAATTTATCTCTTTTTCTTTCACTCCTTGCATGGTCCCCACCAAATTCGAGTAATACTAGTGGCTTGGACCACCACGTGGCACTTTACTCCGTGACCACAAAATAATTATTCAGTAAGATAATACAAGTTTTTATAAACTCAGATATTTTTGTCAAAATAAATAAATAAATAAATTCATAAATATACTCATTCTTCTGTTTGGAAATATTAAGAAGGAAATATACGCAAGTGCACTACCATTTAATTGATGAAGTTAAGTTGTTAATTCAGTCTTTTCCTAGTTGTAGTAGCCATTTTGTGAGACGAGAAGGTAATAAAGTTGCCCACCGTTTAGCAAAAGAGGCTTTGAAAGTTAGTCAACCGTTACTTTGTTTAGAGTCGGGGCCGAATTGGCTTCATCAGTCTGTCAGTATGGATTTCCAGTGTGAAGTCTAGTTGGGTCAATGTTTTGAGGGGTCACCATATCGGTATGCTTTTATAGATTGTTGATCCACAACTCATTAATTGTATTCAATTCATTATTAATGAAGTATTCTTTTGATCAAAAAAAAAAAAAAAGGAAAATTTTGTTGAGTTTGAGATGTCATTTATAATGAGTAAAATTATACATAATGAAAGGAAAGTAAAGTAATTCCTATTAGAAAATTAGAATAACAAATTCACCTCATTCATGACTCACGAGGAATCTGCAAAATTTTTCATTTCATGAATTTTGCACTCTATGTGGGGGCAAAGCAAAGGTATTTCATCTGCACTTACAACCAAGCCCCAGATAGAACCAGATAAAGGTGTACTAGAAAAAAGTGGTAAAAATAAATAGCTATTCTCATCATCGATCAGGCCGGTAAAGGTGTTGCAAATATATACTTCCTTTCTTAACATGAATCACACGCACACACACATAGTTAATCTTCTCACTTATCTCTAATGCTAATGAGATTTGAACATGTAACCTCCATGATGTTAGTTAGACACGGGCCACAGCTCACTGGTAACATGAATTATAGAAAACCCTTCTCTTTGCAAGATTGAATAGCGCCATCAAACATTTCCCCAAGGCAGTATTTAAATTTGAAGCCAGTATTCAACAGTTTCATTGAAAATACATTAGTTC